>JAVTVY010028182.1:0-100173 GCA_036873755.1 Hanleya hanleyi
AAACTGGGTCATTGTCTCAGGTAAACAGTCCAATGGGTTGATTTTGAATTGACGGCTAAAACTCGGATAAAACACCTGGTGTTGACGACCCAAGTGTGCATGAGCATCGCTGGGGGTCCTAGGGGAAAGGAGGTATAGTTTTTGGAGAAGATAAAGCTTTATTTACGCCCGTTTGGCGAGAAACCTTGAACACCGTTTCCAGCCTTTTCTCTTTTTTTACGTACGTTCAATATGGCGCCGGCATATAGATTGTCCCAGCCGCCTGTGGCTCATACTAAAGGAAGGCTGAAAGGAAGGCGGCCTTCCGAAAGGAAGGCGGTGGATAAAAACATATGTTACAAGGCTTGGCGGGGGATAATTTATGCCTAGATGTATTACTTGTGTAAATTTATACCTATTTCATATATTTGCAGGTACCCACAACGTCGTATGGCCACATGAATCTCGGATAATACTTCACGGCCGTCACGGCTAGCGAAAATCAAAATGGCGGCCGGCTGGGAAGGCGGGTGCATCGAAAAACTGGATCGCTTCTCAATTTACAAATACGGAAATGAACATTAATATACTAGGAAGGCTTCGCCTTATTAAAAAAAGGCGAATGAAACACAAATTTGATTCAACTGTTCACCCAGTGGTTCCTGCCATTGTGATGAATTTGAGCGGATGGGGCCGAAAGAGGTTTGAATTTAATTTTGTATGTCCAAGACTCATTAAGTACAGGAGATTTGTTAGTTGGTTCAAGACCGTCTAGTTTAGGAAATTGCTTTTTCAAGAGGGATTGAACCGCGTTCATTATGTCAGAGCATATTAATCCGTCGTTGTCTATTATGTCCTTGTGTTTGACGCTAAGTCCACAAACCCAGGGTGCCAATCATAGTTCTTGAATTGTAGAAGTACGGGTTTATGGGTCTCCTGTAGCTTGAAATTTACTTTGATATATTTGATAAATAAAAACTTCAAAGACCTGCTATTGTAGGTGCCTATACATTTGATTTATTCGATGATAACGCTTATTTGTTTTGTTTTTTCACTGATTGCACATTTGTGGATTCCATAGGCCACAGTGCATGCGCTTAGTACTAATCTCACAAACAACAGAGTGTTGACTATTGTCTCCGTGCTCGTCCTTGATCACCGGCCGGCCACAATAGACAATAGGAGACAATATAATCAACGCAGACTTTGATCTTTATTATGCTCATTCGTAGGAAAGTTAGCTATTAGTGACATCTTTGAGTACTAAACAACAAAGCGGTTGCCAATACAATAATAAAATAAAGTATCTAATGAAGTCATATCAAAAGAAGTGTTGAGAGCGCTAAAAGTGGACAATACATGCATTTAATTTTCACAATCCAAAATAAAACTTCTTGTCATTGTTAACTGATTCATTTTAAAACAATTCATTATGAAAATAACACCGAATAAACGCTGATCTAAATCCATATTTGGATAAGGTAAAGTAATGTTCACTTTATTATTTGTTAATTCATTCGCTAGTCCGTAAGTATATTAATGTTCATTTCCGTATTTGTAAATTGAGAAGCGATCCAGTTTTTCGATGCACCCGCCTTCCCAGCCGACCGCCATTTTGATTTTCGCTAGCCGTGACGGCCGTGAAGTATTATCCGAGATTCATGTGGCCATATGACGTTGTGGGTACCTGCAAATATATGAAATCGGTATAAATTTACACAAGTAATACATCTAGGCATAAATTATCTCCCGCCAAGCCTTGTAACATATGTTTTTAACCACCGCCTTCCTTTCGGAAGGCCGCCTTCCTTTCGGCCTTCCTTTAGTATGAGCCGGGGGAGAGAACTCTTACAGGTTGGGCCAAACGTCAATCGCGAATGTTGTAATCCCAAACCGGGTAGAGAGCTAGCCCGAAAACATCGGCTGAAGGGTCTAATTTACTTTGCATTTAGTGTTCGACCCCCTACGCCTGAATTACGTTATCAGACCGAAAAGTAAAAGAAACAAATAAAACATCAGTCGCTCGAGAGTTTCACTACAGTCTACAGTACACACGGCGTGGGGAATTCAGACAGGCACGAAAAGCATTTTATCGAATAAATAATGTGATTTAGCATCTCCAGCACTATGACAACCACCTAATGACTTGCTTAATAATAAGGAATTTGCCTTCAAACACGCATTTTGTCAACAAAACCGCTGTGTTTCAGGCATTGCCATTTGAGTAATGATGGAGAGCTAAAACAGTCCTCCCAAATTTTCCAAGAAGGTGATTTTCTCCCCTAGAATTTAACTCCTTCAAATTACTTGTATACTGTATGTGAGTGAATAAATGTGTAATGGTACTTAGTATATACTAGTAATACCAATTTAATTTACACTTTATAAAAAAATAAATAAATTCAAATTGCATTTCTATATTAAACAGAAAATGGAAAATTTACAATTTATAAAGCAATTATTTACAAGTTATATATATCAGTGACAAAGTAAAATACTTTGCAATGATAAAACAATATTTTTGTTGTAGTTTGTAAAGAAATAAGCTGTTCATAAATATATTGATACAGATTTGGTCAATAGATAGCCTACTAAATGATCATAATGAAGAGAAAGTGTGTCAAAATCTCGTTAGTTGATACAAGAACTGTCCCTAAGTTGATTGAAATTCTTTTGTGAAAAAGGTAGAAAAGTAACGTAACTTCCATGTGCTTTTTCATCCATGAAAAACGGGAATGTTGGCAGGATTTTATACTTTGTTTATTAAAGTATACTTTGATTAAATAAAGGCAGGGAAAGACTGGGAAAATATTCTTGGGAAGTCTTGAGGTGAGGCAGGCACTATATCAGTGATAAAGTGGAATTTGATTGAGGTTTATGTGAGAATTCACTTCAATATTTTGCCACAGGGGGTGGGGTATTCAAGCAGTTTAACAACTCCCCACTAAACCCCAAGGTTGGTGGTGGTGGCTTGACTCCTGCATAAGGCTAATGAGAATTGATTCCTCGTTTCCCGTCTGTCTGTTTTTTCCAGAATGATCCGGGCAGGGTCTTACTTTTCATTATCCATTACTCGTTATTTAAAATAAATTTGGGTCGACGTCATTCAGCGGTCATGTTTGAGAATGTTTAAATGAGTTACCTCCCCTGACGGGATGTTCCACAGCAGTATATTTATATTTTCATCAGTTTTTCCATTTCCATCATCAGATTTGATGTGTCTTTGAAGTTGTTGAACGAAATGAGGTTGGCTTAAACATTTCACTGATTTCAGCATGTTCAAAGAGAGAAATTGCGCTTGGAAAGTGCATCAAAGTTGGAAAAACTGCAAATAATCAAAATAAATGCAAATAATGAAAAAAACAGGCAGTGGATAAAATGACATTCGGGCGACAGACGAGAAACAAGGAATGAGGCGTGGACAGCCTAATGTCATATAGATTGATACATGTAGGCCGACAACCAGTCTTGTTTTTAAATATGATAGGAGTAACTCCCACTCTTAATATGATTCTACGAGTGTAAATCACGTGACACTCCGGAAGGCACTCCTCAAACGCACCCCCTCAAATATTCCTCACTCCCAAGGCCCTTCACCCCATCATTGATTCCATGAACTAAGCACTGCTTCGCCCTGTAGCCTATAATTTTGATGAATTATAATTGGCTGCAGCAAACAGCACAAAATGATCAGGGCTCGAAATTGCCACAAGCCCGGCGGCCCGTGGCTGATGAATTTAGAACTTGGCTGGTTGAATTTAATTCTAAAGCTAGCTAACCAGCCCGACTGGCTGGCTATAATTCAAGAATTTCAGCTTTGTATAATGAAATATACCAGCCCGATGGTCCAGCAAAGTTTTATGGTAAATTCAAGCCCTGATGATATAGGTGCATCCTCACTCAGTGAGTGTGGGGGCAGGGAGGGGGGGGGAGGTGGCATTGACTACTTCATTGTAAATCAGTCTGTATGTATGACAATCATTTGTCTTCTGCTTTTCATGTAAATTGCAGATGCCTGAACGAGCCGTCAAAGTACATGTGTCCGAGATGTAATGTTCGGTACTGTTCCGTGGCATGTTACCGTGGTGACAAACACATGTCATGCTCCGAGGCATTCTACCGTGACTGTGTTCTTGATGAGATGAAAGACATCAGGTCGAGGTAAGCATGATCAATGGCTATACATCAAAGTTTCCCTCTCTCATTTCTTCAATATAGAACGTCCTGTGCAGCATTGAACTTGAATTGTTACTGAAATCTTGTAATGCTGAAAATGGTGAATTTTAGCATGTACATTTTAAATTCTGGCAAAGAAGAAAAAAGTAAAATTGATCAATGCTAGAAACAAAGCTATACCTTTTTCTCTGATGTTCAGGCCAGGAATCTGTGAACAAAGGAATTCAAAACAGATTACCAGACTAATAATAGATTAGTATAAAACTAATACAGTACTGACCAGTGCAGTTTTCATCGATTCATATGTGTACAATGTCACACTGATAGTTTATATGGTGGCCATATTTTACATTTCTTCATTCAATATTAATGATGTACTTATTTCAGGAGTCGCTGGGGGGAGGGGGGGGGGGGGTTGCGGTGGGACTGGGACCGCAATGTTATAAGTCCTATCTTAGATAGCACCAGTCCAACATGTAACATGGCCAGTATAGAGTTCAGGTCCCCACTTTCAAATGTGCTCCGCAGCTCCTCTATTTGTACGTATTTTTTCTCCACCAGCCCTGAAGAGCGACAGCAGATGTTAGAGATGTTGTCGAGGACAGAAGAGGAATTCCAGGAGCCAGACTCTGATGATGGTGAAGATAATTTAGAGCATTATAACCATTCAGGTCATATTTGTTAAGGCTTATCGATACTTGATCAATTCCTCATATTTCAGTTGACTATTTTTTTCAGTGGCTATTGAGATGATTTTTCACACCATATTCAGCTTCTAGAAACAAGTACTCCTTTTTGATTCTAAAATTGCATGAAAATTCATTCAGATTCGAAGTAAATCACCAATGACTACCGTGTTATTTTTGAGGTGCAAAGCCATAAGGATGTTATTCCATATGGACGGCCATTATCACATCATGAAATTAAAATTCAAATTGCCTTTGTTTTATTTTTTCGCTTTAGAGTTTACTACTAAGTACTGGATGAATCTTCCTGAATTTTGTAATCAAAATGGAGTAGATGTGTCTGCTGTACAAAGTTCCATTGTGGTCGGTCGAAATCATCTGAGTCTGATATAGTTCCAACAATCATTCTCAGGGAGTGTACTATTTCACCCTTTCACTGTAAATTCTGAAGTGGGGATGGATCCACCTACATATCATTTTTTTTTTATTTTCAGAAGAAGATTTAGAGGACCGTATAGCTGGATTAGATTTAGGTAAGAAATAAAACACATTTTAATAGGCCCATATGGGTCTAATATAAATATATAATGCAACTTTGTCACAGGGTGAGTGGTGAGTTAGGGTTTAACGTCGCGTTCAGCAGTATTTTGGCCATATAGCGACGATATAACTAACTACAATATGATTAACTGGACATGTGCGACTATCCATGTACAGCCATCATGCATCATGTCAAGTAAATTGTTCCCCTATTGGCAACAGACAGTACAAAACTCCTGCTGCTCACCCACTTGGGGGCACAACTTTGTCACATCAGACTGTATGTATATATGCATAATCTAATCTCCATGTTTTTACCCTTCACCTTATTTGAAATAATTTCAATTTCTTGCGCTGTAAAACTTACCTTCACATACTTTATTGCTATCGTGTTCTTACGCGATTGCCCTATTGTAATATATTACCACAGAAAAAATAGTCCCTGTACTGCCCCAATGCCCATGCGCGAGTACCCAGATCCCATGTGACCGACCACGTCACTTCCTTCTTCCCATTGCAACTCGTAGTGGAGGAGTCGTTGTTCTTTGTGTCTTGGAAAAAAGTTAACTTCTACATTGGATTACCTCGGATTACCTACGTCTTTACCTGGATATTTACCTTGGCAGTTTACCTGGGATATTTACCTGTCGTATACGTGGGATTTACTGTGATTCTGTGTGATTACTGGCCTGGATTTCGTCAACGCATCAGGGAGTATCAAAGAGAGAATCAAATAAAACCAACATGGCGTCCGTTTTCTGTATTGTTTGTGCGAAGTCCAAACCGACTACAGATCCCCATTCCGCCTGTCCTCCGTGCCGGGGGGTTTGGTGTGACCAGTACGCAAAATGTGATGAATGTGAAACGTGGCCCGACAATATATTTCAGGAGTATCTTGTCGGCTCATATGCTGAGGAAATTTTGCCGCCGCCCGGCTTTACCGGGGCCGAGAATTTGGTCGTATCTCCGCCTCAGTCTTTCGGGAATGGGTCGGAGATACAAGGCTCGGTTGTAATGTCCGTTGCGAATTCCATTTCGGCTCTTTCGGCTCGCGAAAATTCTCCGGAGGTTGTTAATGTATCTCCACCACCCACTAATTCCGATATTGTTACGGCCGGGTTGGGGGAACAAGATGGCGGTCGTCATGTCAACAATCAGACGACCTTCACCTTGACGGCCACCTTGGACCCTTCAACCACGACGTCAATTCCGACATCGGGCTCTCAATACGGAATGGTAAGTTCGGAGTTTGTGACTAATGCCCCTGTCAAGGATTCGTCATTACATAAATTAACAACTAATCAGCGCAGTTCGTTTCCGACGACTGCTGCACCTATAAACACATCTGTTGGTATTAATCCAGTCCCCGATTATGTAGACTATCGCCGTTCTTTATTAAGGAACGTGCCGAATTTATCGAGGGCGCCTGTTCATCTGCTAAAGTCAGCACCCTCACAGTCTGTCATATCGGGACTGGATTATCGTAGACCCGCACGGTCTGCGTCTATCCCTGCCTCTGTGGATAGATATATGCATACGGACTACCCTATAGTATCTACATACATACCGGTAGTATCGTCAAGTATTGGTACTGCAGCATCTGCGCAACCTACCTTTACTTATGCATCGACTGATATACAATATCAATCTACGTCTCGTCCGATTTTGTCGGACAGTCATATGCAACCAACAACATCATACCATATGGGATCTGCACATTCTCAGGTATCATCGTTGTATTACGAGCCTGCTGCATCTGCGCATGCTCCGTCTATGGCGGCAACTACGGCCTACTATAGGCTGGCTACTACGTGTGATGCTACTGTTATGCCTTCGATGAATAACAGGTTGCCTAATTTGTATACTGCTCCTGCGTACTCTCCGCTTCCGGTTCGCCCCGCAGTATATAGGCCCGCATCATACCCTTCCGTAGCTTCTGTTGCTCGACCGCATGATGTACCTCGTCGTGTGATGTCACCTTCTCTTTCTTTCGTGACGTCACATTTCTCTTCCGGTACATCGGGTGCCTACTTCCGGTCTCCATCACCTAGACCCGTGAGGCGTTCCATGCCATATCACGCTTCTATTCCGAGACGTGAAGTTAAGGTTGCACACCCGTACTTGCCTAGATACCCAGCTAGGCCGGCGATGTCTCAGTATACTGCTGCATCTGGTACTCCACTTCTTCCTGTTTCTGTCCGGCAGTACCAGACTCCAGTGACAACTATTTCTGCCGACCTGTCTAATAGGATGAATAGATTGTCAGCTGATTTTGCAGCATTACAACGAGATATGTTGATGCCTCCTCCACCGCCTCCGTCACCAGTACCGCGCTGGGCTGGCTATCAACCTCGCCTCGTGTTATCGAGACGTCCGCCTTCTCCTTCCCGTGCTACGCAGCCAATTGATCTCTCGGTAGCTGGTATACCTGCACCTCCTGCGTTTGTGCCTAGGTTTCCTTCTACTGACCTTAATGTGACAGTGAGAAATGCTGAGCCGGAAACGGAAGAAGATGCGTCGCTCTTTGACACTGATCCGGATTCGTCAACGGCCAATTATGCACAGACTTTGGCTCGCTTGTACGAAATGTTTCCGGATATGCCCCCTCCGCCAGTCTTGGATTCGAGGAGAGTGACTGCGATGTCGGACCTCCGGCCGGAGCCTACGCATCGCACATCTCTCCCGCCCTCCAGAGCCGTTATTGAATGTGCTGACCGTATGCGGGATGCCTTTGCTCTTCCTAGGACCCAGGATGAGAGGCAGAGTCTCCTTCAACCTAGATCGTTATTTAAGCGTTCTAAAGGAGCCTTCCCGTTGGAGAGGCCTACTTTCCGGGCCTACCAAGTACATGGCTCTCCCTGGCATAGTCGAGCTGCGGTCCAGGAGCCGGAGTTCGAACAGTTCATAGGGGCAACTCCGCCCAAGAAAGACATTCCTCTTTCTATACGTCAGATGTGTATCCTGGAAGACACATCTAGACAAGGGATTGCGATTTCATCTCACCTCGATTGGTTCTTATTTGCTATTCGATCGATTTTGAATCGCATCCCTGAAACGTCTTCAACTGGTTATGTTCCTATTCCGGTTGAAGATGTTACCCTGATGGACTTTCTGACAGCAGCTGCGCGCGCGGACGCTGATTTAATGGCCTCATCTGCCTATTTGTCAGCCATGTTCGTGCACCTTAGACGTCTCACGTTGTCTCAGGCCCTGCCTACGTACACCCTGGACAGTGTGAAGACCGCTTTAAGGGAGCAGTCCCCCGCCTCAGGACTTCTGTTTGCCGGCGTGCTTCCGGTATTACAGAATGAAATGTCCGCTGCCAGGACCACGCATACTTATTTTGCGCCTCAGAGGAAGCGATCAGCTCCTGCAGCTGCTACTTCGTCTTCCTCGGAGTCTAAGAAAGCCTCGACTGAGAGCTCTTCTGGGACTTATGGGCCCAAAAAGTTTGTGGCCTCCTCTTTGAAACAACCGGGCGGAAATTCGAGAGGAGGGGGGGGGGGGTGGCCGATTTAAGCGAGGCCGCGGAGAAAAGGAAAGTCCGCTAAAGCCCCCCCTAAGAAATGAGGGCACGGGCCATGCAGATGTTCGTTCTGCATGGCGAGATCGCACGATGCCGCCTTTCCCGATCAAGCCAATGCCGGATCTTCCTGTAGGCGGGAGACTTACCCGGTTTTGGCAGAATTGGGAGGCAATCAAGGCAGATCCGTGGGTGGTGAACACCTTACGGCATGGGTATCGACTGGAGTTCGCCACAACTCCCCCGTTGACTTCCTCGCCCATGCCGTCTCGGATTCCGGTGCGTCAAGGGTACCTGAAGGAGATTCAAAAGTCCGTGGACAAGTTGGTAGAGAAGGGTGCTGTGATCGAACTTCCTCCAACCGATATGTCTCCGGGCTTTTATTCTCCGGTATTCCTGGTCCCCAAGAAGAATACCTCAGAGATGCGCATGATCATCAATCTGCGTCGCCTGAACAAGGACTTCTTGGCCTCGCCTCCTCATTTCCGCATGGAGTCTTACCACTCAATTCGTACGGCTCTAATGCAAGGGGACTGGATGACGTCTCTGGACCTCCAGGACGCCTACCTGCATGTTCCGATTTTCAGGGGTCACCACAAGTACCTGCGCTTCCTGGTCGGCAACCGGAAGTTTCAGCTGCTTGTGCTCCCTTTCGGACTGTCCACGTCCCCATGGGTCTTCACCAGAATTTTCAATCTGGTGGCGGCGTTCCTGCACTCTCGAGGGCTAAAGTATCACTTTTATCTCGACGATTCTCTTCTGAGGAATCAGTGCAGGAACGATCTCATCAAGGACATCAGCTTTGCTTGGGAGATCCTAGTTGCCCTGGGCTACCTTCCTCACGAGGGCAAATCGGAGTTGACGCCATCGCAGTCTCGAGTCTTCCTCGGAGTTTCATACAGCACCCTATCGGTACTGGCGAAACCTCCAGAAGACCGCTGGAAGAAAATTCAGGTGGCAGTGCCGGAGTTCCTTTCGGCACCGCACAGGAGTGCTCTCCAATTCGCTGCAATGATCGGCCTGTTAACATCCACTCAGGATGTAACTCCTCGAGGCCGGTTGCAGCTTCGGCCGTTGATGATGCACCTCAACGACTTTTGGCCGAAAAGACACCTTTGTCCATCTGTCCCTGTGACAGAGGATGTCAAACGTCTCCTTCGCTGGTGGCTGCAGCCGGAGAACGTGATGATAGGTGTCACCTTCCTCCCGTTTCAACCGATCCATCAACTGTTCACGGACGCATCGATGGAAGGATGGGGAGCACATTTGGGTTCGAGGTCAGTCTCCGGCTTGTGGAACGACAGCCAGCGGAAGTTACACATCAATGTATTGGAGTTTCTCGCTGTTCACCTCTCCATACAGAGATTCCTTCCGGACCTCTAACGAACCAAAGCTTGTTAGTAGCCACCGACAATACGACTGTTCTGGCTTACATAAACAAGCAGGGGGGAACTCACTCCCCCCAGCTTCTGGATCAGGCACAGAAGTTCTTCAACCTTTGTTGGAGCAACGGAATTTCTGTGTGAGCTCGTCACATTCCCGGTCATCTGAATGTTTTGGCAGACACCTTATCCAGGCCAAGTCAGATAATTTCGACCGAGTGGCAGCTTCACGAGGACATCTTAGCCCAGATGTCTCGGATATGGGAGATGCCGAATGTAGATCTGTTCGCCACCCGTTGGAACCATCTACTGCCGGTCTATGTGTCTCCTGTTCCGGATCCAGCAGCCCTGGCAGTCAACGCCCTGTCTTTGGACTGGTCCGACATGATTGCGTACGCGTACCCGCCGCCAGCAATCTTGTCACAAGTCCTCCGGAAGATTCGAGCACACCCGTGCGTGGTCTACCTTGTGGCTCCGTGGTGGCCCACTCGCCCATGGTTTACAGACCTGATGGATCTTCTGATAGACGTGCCTCGTCTTCTGCCGCTCTGGTGGAACCTGCTTCGCCAGCCGAGATCCAGCCTTTACCACTCGAATCCCGGTCTCTTTCATCTGACCGCGTTCAAGTGCTCCAGCATCAGCTCGCTAAGGCTGGATTTTCTGTCGAAGCGTCCGAAAGGATGGTCCGGTCCACCAGAGCATCAACGACTGCGTTGTACCAGAACAAGTGGAAGATCTTCGCTGCCTGGTGTTCTAGTCGCGGAATCGTTCCAACCTCTGCCACTGTTCAACAGGTAGCGGACTTCCTTTTGTATCTGTTTCATGACAGACAGCTTGTTCCGGCCACGGTCGACGGTTATCGGTCCGCTATTTCGAGGGTGCTTCTGCTGACCACAGGTGTCAACCCATCGCTCGACGTCAACCTCTCTGCCCTTCTTCGTTCCTTTCGGGTGGAGAGGCCTACTCCGACGCCGCAGCTTCCTAAATGGGATTTGGCTCTGGTTCTGAGACGGCTTTGTGAGCCGCCTTTCGAACCCATCGGCACCTGTGAGTTGAAGTTTCTATCTTACAAGATCGTTTTTCTGATTGCCTTTGCCTCTGCCGCCCACGTATCAGAAATCCATGCCTTGGACTTCAGGTCTTTAAGATATAATCCTCAGTGGACCTGGGTGGCGTTATCCACTCTCCCGGAGTTTGTCGCTAAGAATCAATCTCTCTATGACAATCTTCCGAGGGAGTTCGTCATCCCGGCTCTGTCCAACATCTTGTCTGCAGGTGTTGACGATGACAGAGTCATGTGCCCCGTCAGAGCTCTCTCTTGTTACTTGGCACGCGTTGAACAGCAGAGAGCAGGGCGGGTGCGGCTATTTATCCCGTTTGGGCCCTCATCGAAGCAGGAGATTTCTAAAAACACAATATCTTCCTGGCTTTCGAAGACTATTCGGTTTTCCTATTCGGACATTCCTTCTGTGTTAACTAATTTAACCAAGGTCTCCGCTCATGAGGTCAGGGCTTTGGCGGCTTCCTGGCCTCTATGGACCAATAGATCGGTATCTGATATTATGAGGGCCTGCCACTGGAGGAGTCACATGACCTTTGTGTCCCACTACCTCCGGGATATGACGCTGCAAAGACGGGACATCTACTCTCTGGGCCCCCTGGTGGCTGCCCAGTCCGTTGCAGACCCGTCTACCAAGCACTAGACCCCTAGTGTTTTTACCAGGTTTTAAATTTGGTAAGTTGTCTTGCTCTCCCCAAATTTAAAAAAAAGAGGGGGGGGGGGCGGGTATTTTGGGTCTAGTGTATGTCAGCTTTATTCACTGGGCCTGTGGTTACTATAGGCCGGGTGATTATATCAAGGACCATATCGTCATTATTATACATTTATGGTCTTTGATTACTTCGCTGACTCCTGTACTTCCCTTCGCTTATGCTCGGGGTCCTTTTGTTTCCGACCACTCATTCCCTCCGTCCTGCTATGGTATTCTAGCAATAAAGTATGTGAAGGTAAGTTTTACAGCGCAAGAAATATGAAAAATTTGAAAATCAATTTTCCTATTTCTAAGCTTAAACTTACCTTCACATACTGTGATGGCCCTCCCAGCCTCCCCGCTGATGGGTTATTCACACTGCGTTGAATGGGGAAGAAGGAAGTGACGTGGTCGGTCACATGGGATCTGGGTACTCGCGCATGGGCATTGGGGCAGTACAGGGACTATTTTTTCTGTGGTAATATATTACAATAGGGCAATCGCGTAAGAACACGATAGCAATAAAGTATGTGAAGGTAAGTTTAAGCTTAGAAATAGGAAAATTGATTTTCAAATTTTTCATTTTCCAAAACTCAGTTACTAATAATACGAAGAAGCTGTTGATGCCTATGGATGGAACATTGTTTGACCCTAAATAATGTAACTCGTTCAAACTCTAGATGAAGATACAGACACAATATGGAGCAGGTTGACAGAAAAAGAACGACAGGATTTTCAGGCCATGGTTAAAGATGGACGCCTTGCAAACCTAATGGAAATCTGGACCCCCTGGTGGGCACTGGAGGTACTAAATGTAGTTCACAGCGTCATAACGGTGTGTGACTCACTTGACTGGATTTTCACACATTCACTGACATTTGTCTTGTTTTGAGAACTATGTACCTGATCATGTTACATGTCTATATTATTGGAAAACTTATTTCTCTGGGATCTCAAATGTGTGAATATTATGATTATAAGATCAACATGCATGAAGTCATTTCAATTTGAATGCCTGTCTTTTCATAAAATGAACCGCCATTTTCAACTGTTCATTCTTCTACATGTAGAAGTTTCAAATTTTCCGTTAAATCGTTACCTATATCGAGTAGTATAAACCTTCAGCAGAATATTTTTTTCACATAGTTATTCAAGATTTGGTCCAGATCTTTTTCTGTGAGTTCATTTACTGTTGTTTGCAACATGATTAAACACGTTAGAGAGAACTACCTCGCTAAAATGGAGGTAAAAATGCTGTTTTTGCTTAATAACTTTTGACCTTTTCATCATAACACTCCAAAATCTTCAGACGACTTATCTTATATATCGTTACATGTCGTAACAGTGGTTTATCTTATATATCGTTACATGTCGTAACAGTGGTTTATCTTATATATCGTTACATGTCGTAACAGTGGTTTATCTTATATATCGTTACATGTCGTAACAGTGGTTTATATTATATATCGTTACATGTCGTAACAGTGGTTTATCTTATATATCGTTACATGTCGTAACAGTGGGTCAGACGACTTATCTTATATATCGTTACATGTCGTAACAGTGGTGTATCTTATATATCGTTACATGTCGTAACAGTGGTTTATCTTATATATCGTTACATGTCGTAACAGTGGTTTATCTTATATATCGTTACATGTCGTAACAGTGGTTTATCTTATATATCGTTACATGTCGTAACAGTGGTTTATCTTATATATCGTTACATGTCGTAACAGTGGTTTATCTTATATATCGTTACATGTCGTAACAGTGGTTCAGACGACTTATCTTATATATCGTTACATGTCGTAACAGTGGTTTATCTTATATATCGTTACATGTCGTAACAGTGGTTTATCTTATATATCGTTACATGTCGTAACACTGGTTTATCTTATATATCGTTACATGTCGTAACAGTGGTTTATCTTATATATCGTTACATGTCGTAACAGTGGTTTATCTTATATATCGTTACATGTCGTAACACTGGTTTATCTTATATATCGTTACATGTCGTAACAGTGGTTCAGACGACTTATCTTATATATCGTTACATGTCGTAACACTGGTTTATCTTATATATCGTTACATGTCGTAACAGTGGTTCAGACGACTTATCTTATATATCGTTACATGTCGTAACAGTGGTTTATCTTATATATCGTTACATGTCGTAACACTGGTTTATCTTATATATCGTTACATGTCGTAACACTGGTTTATCTTATATATCGTTACATGTCGTAACAGTGGTTCGACGACTTATCTTATATATCGTTACGTCGTAACAGTGTGGTTTATCTTATATATCGTTATATGTCGTAACAGTGGTTTATCTTATATCGTTACATGTCGTAACACTGGTTTATCTTTTATATATCTGTTATATGTCGTAACACTGGTTTATCTTATAGTAAATGTTAGCATGTCTAATGACTGGTTTATATTCATATATCGTTAAGCATGTCAGAACACTGGTTTATCTTATATATCGTTAAGCATGTCGTAACAGTGGTTTATCTTATATATCGTTACATGTCGTAACAGTGGTTTATCTTATATATCGTTACATGTCGTAACAGTGGTTTATATTATATATCGTTACATGTCGTAACAGTGGTTTATCTTATATATCGTTACATGTCGTAACAGTGGTTCAGACGACTTATCTTATATATCGTTACATGTCGTAACAGTGGTGTATCTTATATATCGTTACATGTCGTAACAGTGGTTTATCTTATATATCGTTACATGTCGTAACAGTGGTTTATCTTATATATCGTTACATGTCGTAACAGTGGTTTATCTTATATATCGTTACATGTCGTAACAGTGGTTTATCTTATATATCGTTACATGTCGTAACAGTGGTTTATCTTATATATCGTTACATGTTGTAACAGTGGTTTATCTTATATATCGTTACATGTCGTAACAGTGGTTTATATTATATATCGTTACATGTCGTAACAGTGGTTTATCTTATATATCGTTACATGTCGTAACAGTGGTTTATCTTATATATCGTTACATGTCGTAACAGTGGTTTATCTTATATATCGTTACATGTCGTAACAGTGGTTTATCTTATATATCGTTACATGTCGTAACTGGTTTATATTATATATCGTTACATGTCGTAACAGTGGTTTATCTTATATATCGTTACATGTCGTAACAGTGGTTTATCTTATATATCGTTACATGTCGTAACAGTGGTTTATATTATATATCGTTACATGTCGTAACAGTGGTTTATCTTATATATCGTTACATGTCGTAACAGTGGTTTATCTTATATATCGTTACATGTCGTAACAGTGGTTTATCTTATATATCGTTACATGTCGTAACAGTGGTTTATATTATATATCGTTACATGTCGTAACAGTGGTTTATCTTATATATCGTTACATGTCGTAACAGTGGTTCAGACGACTTATCTTATATATCGTTACATGTCGTAACAGTGGTTTATCTTATATATCGTTACATGTCGTAACAGTGGTTTATCTTATATATCGTTACATGTCGTAACAGTGGTTTATCTTATATATCGTTACATGTCGTAACAGTGGTTTATCTTATATATCGTTACATGTCGTAACAGTGGTTTATCTTATATATCGTTACATGTCGTAACAGTGGTTTATCTTATATATCGTTACATGTCGTAACAGTGGTTTATCTTATATATCGTTACATGTCGTAACAGTGGTTTATCTTATATATCGTTACATGTCGTAACAGTGGTTTATCTTATATATCGTTACATGTCGTAACAGTGGTTTATCTTATATATCGTTACATGTCGTAACAGTGGTTTATCTTATATATCGTTACATGTCGTAACAGTGGTTTATCTTATATATCGTTACATGTCGTAACAGTGGTTTATCTTATATATCGTTACATGTCGTAACAGTGGTTTATCTTATATATCGTTACATGTCGTAACAGTGGTTTATCTTATATATCGTTACATGTCGTAACAGTGGTTTATCTTATATATCGTTACTTATGTTACATGTCGTAACAGTGGTTTATCTTATATATCGTTACATGTCGTAACAGTGGTTTATCTTATATATCGTTACATGTCGTAACAGTGGTTTATCTTATATATCGTTACATGTCGTAACAGTGGTTTATCTTATATATCGTTACATGTCGTAACAGTGGTTTATCTTATATATCGTTCCATGTCGTAACAGTGGTTTATCTTATATATCGTTACATGTCGTAACAGTGGTTTTCCAATGAAAGTATGCATAGTCTAATTGTTAAAAGAGAACAGAACATGTCGTCTATTTTTATGCAAATTAGATAGACAACAATTTGTGTTTTCTATACCATCCGATGCGGATATATATGTCCTTGATCGCCTATGGCTTATGTCTTTTCGTTCAATATATTCTTGAATTTATTGGACAAAAAAATCCGTTTTACCGCCATTTTAGTGCGGTGGTTCTCTCTCACCTGTTAAAATAGGGCTGGGGTCCAATTAGTACTGCTTAATTCAGGTATGATCTGAGGAACACTTCTGGTAAACTCATCAGTTTTGGGACGATATCCTCACAGTCATATGTAAGAATAGCCCTGCTCAGAGAGAGGCAAATCAAGATGGCTGATGTATGGCAAAGCTACACTGTAGGAACAAATGGGCCATAACTTTGTATGGAAATTGATATGTTTAGGACAAAGAAATGGTGAGAGAGGTTGGAAGTGAACCAAAGAGGAAGAAAGGTGTACCAGCTGTCATGAAGAATATCACTGACATCAATATACTGATTAAGGTATGTTCAACTATCTGATATTATCAGACAATTGGATATAGCATCAGTAGAATGAAAAAGGGGTGGGTAATATAATGCCTGTGAGAAAAATATATTAATATCTCTATCTCGTGTATTCACAGAGAACTATCTCATGTTCAGAGAGAACAGTCTCACGTATTCACAGAGAACTATCTCATGTTCAGAGAGAACAGTCTCACGTATTCAAAGAGAACTATCTCATGTTCTTGGATCCACTTAGTCTAACTTGCAGGTGTTATAGAAACCTGAATTTCCTGTGAAGAAGTTGTTATTTATAATTCCAGAATGGGAAGCCATCCTCAGAAGTAAAATTTGGAGTCATCAATGCTTTGTTCGCATATGCTTATGTTGTACGCCTACATAATGGGGATATCGTGAATACTGTTATTGATACAGCACAGGTGAGTATGGACATCACCAGGGACATCAAGTGTTTACTGCCTTGTTCGGCCCTCTATTA
This sequence comes from Hanleya hanleyi, assembly GCA_036873755.1. NCBI lineage: Eukaryota > Metazoa > Mollusca > Polyplacophora > Lepidopleurida > Hanleyidae > Hanleya > Hanleya hanleyi. Next base: position 17,324 of record JAVTVY010028182.1, read on the forward strand.
ATAAGACAGTGAAAGTGTAATAAGTGGGGCCTCTGTTATGTCCGTATGCCTGTTGTAAAACAGTACAGTTTCTCTCTCCAATGGTATACATTTTGTGGAGGAAGCTGGTTCAGTTTTATCGTATTTAACATGTAGCTCATAAACCCAATTGAGATACAGAATTTTGATGAGCATAAAAGGTCTCTAATCGGAGCCCAAAGAATCAAGAATCCAGCATTGAAATTGGAATATTCATCACCATTACTGATTGGCTAATTAAGTAAGACCAAGAGCCAACCATAGCTGTCCTACAGCTGACAGGTTATTGTGAGGGTCAGTTTTGTTGAACACACATCTATGTTAGAGAGATATCTCCAATCTCTCTCAGATCATCTATCTCTTCTCCTCATTAGCAGACTTCTTTGTTTGTACTCCGTGGGCATTGACCTAGGGTGTTGTGCACACCACAGGTCATGGTAAGAATTTAGGGGCCTCTGTTCCTTCGACAGCTTGTCATAAGAGGCGACTAACTGGGGCACCTGTGGGGTCCCGGTTGTAAAAGGGAATAGGGCTCTCTCTGGGGTCTCGTGTGTGAAAATTAATAGTACCCAAATGTCGTGATATGATTGTAAGTGACATTGAATTGTATTCACCCACACATTTGATAGTCTCTTAATCTATGGGGGTAGTATTTAGTAATACTGTACAAAAATGCATCTATCACAAATGATGCTGTCTGTGATATGAGAATGTAAGGCTACTCTTGTCACAAGTTGTACTTGCTGGGAGTAAATGATCATTGTAATCACCAATCTACAGTGTGAATTTGGTAATCTCCCTGGTAATCAGCTCACAGAAATGTGTAGAAACTTGAAACTCACCAAGAATAAATTACTGTTGAAAAAACATAAGTGTTGAAGATCAGGTCTATCGTTATAACTTAGTTGAGGTTTTCAACAAACTATGCTTCAATCTTGTTTAACATGCTAACATTTCATCCAACTTTTGTGGGGTTTTTTTCAGGATATTCTCTTTGTGTCTGATGGATTAAGCTCCACACAGACCGTTGGTACAGTAGGAGAAGCCATCCACATGTGTATGACCTCTATTAATAAGGTATTCAGAAAAACACACAAACGCGAGCACCCCGTTACATTATCAGTGAATTATCAATGTTGTCTCAGGCAGGCAAGTTTTATTCCTATATCAATGTCTATTACAGTATGCAAAGTGGCATATTTGATGGAAGAAAAGTTACAACATTTAGAAACCTTGAAAAGATAAAAAATTATCCCAGGCATTGTTATAGTGTTTTTTTCATGTGCAGCACTTTTTGAAAGTTTTACTATTCCTTTATTATTATGAACATTTAACTAGTATTTGAAATATGAGATGGAAGACGCATGATTTCAGTCCAATAGCTAAATTTGTCTGATCTGTCCAATCTAGCACAAATAACACCTACAGTATGATCTCTCTAAGCTTGGTATATATCACTTACTATTTCAATGCAATTATTAGTTTAGGCTTACAGAAGTTTGGCTTCTGCTATAGGAGAGACCTCATTGAAAATTGTTGCTCAAAAATGAAAGGTTTTGCAACTTGTTCATCCTCCATGTTATTCTGGGGAGACTGTGTTTATCCAAGCATTAAATTCAGTGATTAACTGTGTGTAAATGTTTTTGACCGACAGCGAAGCAGTCTAAGTTTGGGAAAGAACCAAATTGCTCAAGTAGTTTTTCTGGGGAAGTGACTTTTTCACTGATCAAATAGTTGTCTCCCTTTTACCATGTTGGAAACTGGTATTTTAGTTTAATTATGCCCCCCCCTCTAATTAGAGGGGGGCATATAGCGATCGCTTTGTCCGTCCATCTGTCCATCCATCCGTTCATCCATCCGTCTGTCCATCCGAATTTCTTGTCTGCGCGATATCTCGGTTAATAATTGATGGACAGGATTGAAACTTGCATGGAATGTGGCCAGTGCCTCGTAGTTGTGCAGTGTAGAGTTTTTTCCGAGTTCCGGTATAATTTTCAAGAGTTATGGCCCTTTGTTCCTGAAATCTCTGTGAATTGGGACTTGTCCGGGCTGGAACTTGGTTAATATTGTATGGACAATTATGAAATTTGCAGGGTATGTGGTGAGTGCCCTGTAGTTGTGCAGCGTGAAGTTTCTCTGCGTTTCGCGTATATTTTCAAGAGTTATGGCCCTTTTGTTCTTGAAATCTTTGTGAATTGGGACTTGTCCGGGCTGGATCTCGGTTAATATTGTATGGACAAGTATGGAATTTGCATGATATGTGGTCAATGCCCCATAGTTGTGTAGCATGAAGTTTCTCTGCTTTCGGTTATATTTTCAAGAGTTATGGCCCTTTGTTCATCAAACCTAAGTGAATGGGATATATTTATTTGTCCAGGCTGGATCTCAGTCCATAACCGATTTGGACCGGGAAAATGGCTATAAAATTGTTATTCTACATTTCAAAGCAGACCACATAGGTCCTGAAGTATGAAATTGCCCCCAAAAGAGTGAATTGGGTGCAAAATTCAAAGTACACGATCACTTCATAATTTCACCACAATATACTCCCAAGGAATGTAGGTCTCATAACCAGGTCACATTTTTGGATTTGGCGAAAGCCCCGGGCGACCATCTTGCATCAAAACATTGTATTATTACTTGTTGGTCGATACTTGGAATATGTTACTTGTATTATGCGAGGCATGCCGAAAAAAGTGACTGAAACAGAATTTTTATAATTAGCCCAAAATAGGCCTCCACAGACCAATACAGAACAGAACAATGGCGGAGCAGTGTCAGATTAAAGCGGAAGGGGGGCATACAATCTCTGATTGCTTCCATTGCTTCCTTGCTGTGTTTATGCTCAAGGGATATATGTTTCTCCGGCAGAAGAGAAGTCTGGGACACAATATAAAATTTCTATACTAATCCCAGGAGACATGTACTGCAGGTAGTTTTTGGTATAAATATGTTCCCCAGACATGCCAGATGCTGAAGTTACATACATGCCTGGTTTGCCAGTATTTGTTGGGGTTCAGCAAATTAAATTCGGGTACATACCAGAATATGGAATCGGGTCCATATCTGTTATGTAAAACTAGTATAATATATGACAGATACTCCTTTTGCGTAACTGTTTAGTTTATACATAAGGTGTTCGACTCCAAAGACGACAACGAATTTGGCTGTAATACCATCCCATTCAGGGTCTCTCCGTAGTAAGGGCTGTTCCATTTGAAAATATGTACCCCCCCAGGAAGGGGAAAAAAATAATAATATATTGGTGGGTGGAGTTGTCCAGAATAGAAATCTCTTGGTGGTCCCTCCAGGCAATAAATTGCTTCTCTTTGTGATTGTTTAAGCCTGTAAAAATATTGCTTCTATGGGTGGGCCCTCTTTTACCAATATGCACTTTGTTATTTGGAAAGGGATTCCTTTTTAATGGAAATTGATGTGAAAAATCGCGGAAAACGAGCTTTATCCAGTCCTTGACATTCTTCGTTGCGCTCTGACGGCTTCCAGCTGTTTGGAGTAGTCTCCCTTGAAAACAAAGAACGGGCGCGGGCTGAGTGGTCTCCCTTTACTCCTTTCGGATATTTCCATGGTTTTCCATTCGGCCTTGAAAATTCAGGGTAAAATGGCGGACTGGGATTGTAAATCTCTTGGCGAATGGTTGAGGCGGGAGGGCTTGGGAAAATATGTCCAAACCTTCGAAGGTGAGACATTATTTTATTCAATATGTATTCAACGAACGCGAAATACTAATCACTTGCAAATAGGTCTTGTAACGGCGTTCTTGAAAATATTCACGGTACATCGTGACACCACGTGGTCCTGGGCAAATCCAAAGAGGAAGTGTGACGATAGGCCTGTATCAATGAATACTCACGTGGACTGTTTATGTTTACAGTTTGAACGATAGCCGTGTGTGAGCAATAGCTGGCTGGCAAATATGGGTGGGTGTCTTTTCCCTTCCAAATAAAAAATGTGGGTGGGTGGGCTGCTATGATGAAAAAAAAAAATGCTTCTCTCCCAGGTTGTACTGGACATTTATTTGCTGTGCGTGGTGAAGGCAAGGAGAATTAATTTGCTTATATTGGTGGTTGGGGTGTACAAAGTTTCCCTTCCTGGGGGGGTACATCTTTTTAAATGGAACAGCCCTAAGATATTGGAAGGATTCTGTGAAGTGTTTCTCCAGTGTCTGAAAACAAACCTGATGGATGGGAAATCTTGTTACTGTATGGCACCTGCTCCATGTGGAGCCATACTAAGACATTTGATATTGTTCTGAAATAGTATCTGCAGTACAATTGAATGTATCTTAACTAGCCCTTAGCTGGCACTTGTATTTACTGATCTGCACTATGTTGGCTCATGTATTCGCCAAAACAAACGTAAGATAGTGGGCGATAATTTCACTAATCTTGTATTTCCCCCAGAATTTAACAGACAGAGATAAGTCACAGCAGTTTGTTGTCTCTGTGATAGAAGATGTGAAGAAGATCATTGAGGGTCCGTCCCCGACTTCCCCACTGTCCTATCTAATGGCTGCACTATCGGACTTGTGCAGAATTTTTAAATCTGCAAAGAAACAGGTATCTGAAGGTGAGAATCAATTACTGTAATTGATCTCTTTAGAAACTTGCTGGATTGGCCAGATGGATGTCTTCAAAACCTCTCAGGATTGGCCACATTATCCTCCAGTAATTTCCTTCCTTGTCACAACAGTGTCGCCTCATGATCACCTCCCTCATCATTTCGCAACCTTATTCATCCAATAATTGTCTCCCTATAAGAACCTATTCAGCTGATAATTACCTCCCTTGTCATAAGAACATCTTTAACCGATAATTACCTTCCTTTTTATAAGAATCATTTCAGCCGATCAATACCTTTCTCGTCATAAGAACCTCTTCAGCCGATGATCAACTCTATTGTCATAAGGATCTCTTTCAGCTGATAATTACCTCCCTTGTCTTAAGAACCTCTTCAGCCGATAATTACCTTTTTCTCTTCAGCAATAATTACCCCTCTTGTCATAAGAACCTCTTTCAGCTGATAATTTCCTCCCTTGACATGAGAACCTCCTCGGCTGATAATTACCTCTCGTCATGAGAACCTCTTTCAGTCGATAATTACCTATCTCGTCATAAGAACCTCTTTCAGCTGATAATTACCTCTCTTGTCATAAGAACTTCTTTCAGCTGATAATGAGCGACTTGCACAATAAAAAATATCCAATCAAATTCTGTGATATTCTCTTTCTGTTTGTTGATTTTGGCCCAGTTGACCAATCAACTGACAGAAATAGCACTTAAGGCACTGTTTATATTTTGGTCCTATTGTGCAAGTCAGTCCCATTATCTCCCTTGTTCTAAGAACCTCCCTTGTCATATTAACCTATTGGTCAAACTTACCTCCCTTATCCTTAGGACCGGTCAGTCAATGGTTACATCACTTGTCTAAGAACCTGTCTGCCAATAATTAACTTCTGTCAGAAAAATCTGTCCGCCTATGATTTCTCTCCCTGGTTATTTAGAACCTTCATTATGTAAGTAAACCATTCTCGGTTCGTGACAAATAGTGCCTAATTGCACATTTTATTTCTGCCCATCCTTTTCACACTCATTGATCTACATGATGCCACACATAAAATTGCGCATTAAACAGACGTCTTTTCTTTGATGTCATTTGGTTGCATTCTTGCAAAAAATTATTTATTTCTGCCCATCCTTTTCACCCCCATGATGCCACACATATAATTGCGCATTAAACAGACTTCTTTTCTTTGATGTCATTTAGTTGCATTCTTGCGAAAAATTACATTATGTAAGTTCATCAGTGATTGTATGTAAAAGGTTGGTTCATCTTGAACAGGTTCGTGTACATTATACTGATACTTCAATTCTACCTTGGATAAACCTTGGATCAATGTGTTCCACTTTTCCAGTATGTTGACTGTCTGTATGTATAGAAGTAGAAAAGTATTTTTGATAAAAATCTTTCATTTCAGAGATGAAACCAACTGTGAGAAAAGGCAGTGAAAACGACTTGAAGATTTTAAAAAGTAAAATGTTCCATGCGGAGAAGAAAACATTATTTTTTCTGAGCTGGTGTCAGAGATTTGGGATGGCTCTTCATGGACTCGTATTGGAACTAGAGCTGGAGTTCTGTAAGTCTTTTAATGCCCTTACCCGTATTGCATTGAGAATTTTGTCCAGCCCAGATCTTGGTTGTTTTTTTTTTTTTTTGCAGTAGAATTCCAAAACATGGTATATGCATGGTGTGCACTGTCCTTGTATTTTTTAGCATTTTTCAAGTTTTCACAGAGTTATCTGCCCTTACCCACTCTGTGGTCGGGAATTATGTCTGGCCTAGCTCTCAGTTGATTTCTGTAGTAGAATTTGAAATCTCATTTGGTTTATGCATGGTGTCCTGTTAGTGGTGCACTATAATTTTGCATGTTTTCCGAGGTTTTACAGAGTTATTCGCCCTTAACTGTATGCCTTAGGGAATTTTGTGTTATTCAGGTATCAATCAACTCATTGACAAAATGCACTTGTGGCCGCAGCACTCATTGTATACTACGGTTTGGTCACAAAGTATATTAAGACAGTAATGTGCCCACATTTATTGGAATAATTCATTTGATTGTGTGATCAACTGGGGAGATCATAGTCATAATTCTAGCCTAGTATGCATTCATCACTCATAATTATGACCACTTCTGTTGATCTTTAGTGATTAACATTTTTTTCTGCATGGATATGTCCAATATATATTTATAAATTTGGTTTTACATTTTGCTTCAGAAATTCAATCTCAGAATTATTCACCTCTTGGCCAAAATTGAGAAAAATCTTGAAAATATTACACCATCTCTGCTTCAGAAAGACCTGCTATGCCTAACTGAATGCTGTTTTTCCATTGATTAGGTTCTCTCAGTAGTGAGTTATCCAAAGTCACGGAGACAAAGGAAAAGTTGGAGCAGTCCTGGGGTGGAACGACAAGGCCTCCAGAAAAACCAAGAAACCTCATTGAAGAAGTGTCATAACATAACTTTTTACTGGACAGTACGAACAATCATGCATGGAAAACATTTTATAATATCCAAATTTTCAAGAAAGTGAATGGCGAAGTATGGATATAATTGTATCAGTGTTATCAGGTTCATACACTTGCATTCAAACAAAATTGCAGAAATTTTCCAGCATAGTCAATTCCTTATTCCAGACACATGTGAACAGGTTATCCTTGTGCAAATTCACCCATCAACGAAGCAGGAAGAAAGTGCAAGAGAACTGCGAACATGCGGTCTCAAATGACCACTTTGTGATATGCATAGGATATAACAATAATTTCATAATTTATTGTTCAAGACATGAATGCAGTAATCTACAGAGCTGTCTAGCCCGACATTTATGGCACTTTGACAAGGCGACCGTCGAAAATACAAAATAAATTGTTTCAAAGAGTTTTCAGGACTTTAACTAGATATTTAAGGATTTTCCAGGGCATTCTAGAAGTTGAAGACTTTTCAGGAGGTGTGCGATCCCTGATATTAACCCTGATCTTCATTCAATTTAGATTCACATAATTTCTGCCAGTTTAGTCAGTTCAAAACTCCTCCCATTTCATGAGCCATCATCCGAATGCATGGTGCGATCATAGGTGGTCCCATGGGATCCGCGATTGAGGAAATGACATTCATTGAACGAAGACACACCTCAAGAAAGTGATGGATGGAGCTGAGTGAGGGGCCTCGAAGTGCCCCGATCACAAAATAGAAAACACCATTGACTGTGGACAACCATCGATGTTATTACTTCTGAACATTTTAGGCTGTTTGCAATATCGATCTTCGTAAGAAAAAACAGACTACACATCGGGATTGTGAGAAATAAAGTAGCCAATGTCCACAACTGCAGTCTCGTGCAAATCCCAGTCATGCCCCTCCCTATTCGTGTGTTCTCGTTCCAGGTCAAATATTTAATACTAGATACTTTCACTGGCTGTTTAAATGGGTGAAATAAATACACAGTGAATGAAGTCAATCTGCTGAGAGTAATAATTTAATGATATGTGATATTCCCTTAGATGTCCATAAGCAGGCTACACAGAATGAGCTTGCGGGTCACTGGAGTGTGAAAGCAGGACCTCGCCATTTAAAACATTTGGGGGCATTCAAGTATTACGCACGCTGCGAGGATGGAAGGGGGGGGGGTTTAAAAATGTACGCTAGGTTAATTTTGCATATGGTAGGGGAGAGGGGTCAAAAACTCCTCTTTTTTGCATACGTATGTCATACTTGAACGGCCCCTTTCATTGGAGAGTACACTGTGCAAATAAGATTACAGACTGGAGATGGCCAGTGCAGCTTCCGTTAACTTTAGTTAAGAGAAAGGTGTAGACAAGAATGTCATAACTCTGAATACTTCTTTCCTGTACAACAATTGTAGCAGTGGCATTTATTATCAAGAAAACAGATTTTTAGCCGACATTTTATGGCAACCCTATCTGAAATAACATAATTGTATTCATTTATATTAAAAAAAAACAAAACAATGTGGTTGGGGTGAAAACTGTGATACCACTTGACATGTGAATAAAATGTTGATGAACAACCTACATGTAAATTCTGGGTTATCATTCGTGAAGACATCAACTCAACTGTGCTTGATATTATCAAAATACATGGACCGTACTTGGCCAGAAGAGGAGTAAGGAAATCTGACGAGTCTTACAGTCTAAGGCCAGGGACACGAGGCCAAGTTTTCATTGACAAGTGATCATGGAAGACTGTTTCAGCCATTCGATAAATACTCCGATACAGTCCGGGTGTATAATACAAGCTTGTATGAAAGCTACTGGCCACTACTATAATCTTTCATACATTTGGTCTGGATTCTCAAGGAATACTTGGACGTGTGTCCCCGACATAACAAACACATTACCGGTACAGGAACTTCTACATTATATTTTAGATCATCTCGACCAACCCTGTTCTGTCAATGGAGCTTCTTGAAATTAGGGCAGAAGTTCCTTGATGGCAATGGCATATGCCAGTTATCCAAATGGGATACACCATGCCCAGCTTAGTGTTCTGATCTGGATGGAGAAGAGTGCTGATTGGAATGGCATATGCCATTCCCCCCATGCCATTGCATGTTATGGCATAAGCCATCCTTTGTCTGAGTTCCAAAAAGAATGCCATGGACTTCCAACTCGGCACACCATGCCACTCTGTTTAGAATGCCTTATGCCAGTTCCAAGCATGCCCCAATTTCAAGAAGCTCCCTAAAGATGTAATCGGTCGCAAATCTAGGCTGGAATCATTGTTCCTCAAACCCTGCGAAAGTGACATGTTATGTCTGGTACAAAATAAAACACATTTGACTCGCTCACTTGTTTCTACCATTCACGAGAAAATAGAAAGATTTTGTCTATTTTTCGAGAGAGAGAGAATTGAGGTTTAACGTCGCATTCTTTATTTTTCGACAGCCGTGTCAACAAGCGTACACATATATGGTGCGCTCTGCCACTCTGCAGTTATCTCATGACTGCAGATGTTCAGCATTCAGATTCTTGAGCATCACTACATCATGCAAACATTCCACAGTGACATCATTTTCCTCTCCTCGCACAATACTTGTTCAATCGTGGAACAGAAAACCCAAGACCGGGTGCTGTACTGGCTGGGCTGATCAGTGTCCAGGGTAATAGGAACTGTGAGCACTCTCGTGTTCTGGCACATGTAGGCACCGTCGTAATATAACTGAAACAAGGTTGAAAACAACGTTAAACCCTACTACTCCGTCAGAAAACCCATCGAAGTGAGCAGTTTCAAATTTCTCTGACAACATATTCATGCATTCGTTGTATATCGTGATCCCACTCAGCTATCATCCCATTCAACTCCTATGAATGCTTTAGCAACTTTCGCTGCTGAAAAACGCACAGGGGAGAGTTCACAAAATCCACCAATTTTGAGGCTGATTACATCTTTAATTTTGATCAGATTGGTTAAGGACCATAAACATACAACTAACAATTTGAAAATTACAATGATCTTGATGTGCTTTGTAAAACTGACTCGGGGGAAACTTTGAAAATAAATCACCTTCCTGAAAATCTGAGGTCTACAAAATCTTAAGGATGATGTCCATGGTGTCTCATCACTTTTAGGGATTGAACATGCTGAAGATGTTCGTACACCGGTTATTTAAAGTCGTCAACAGATGATAATACATGTTTATGCATTGACTGGTTACCAATACCATACATGAGAATGAGACCAGGAAGTACAGGGTCTCACAAAAATGACATTCAGGCAGCCTCTATATTAATGATTAACCATTTTAGCACAACCTGTTCACAGCTATTTTTGCTAGGTTGGTGCTTGGATCATAATTACGAGTATCAATATTAATAGATGAATTTCTGGTATTAATTACATGTACATGGAGCTGGCTTCAACTCACACAGCTCAAACCAACTTGAATGTGGTTCAAACCCTGACGATACCCTTTCTGTCAGTATTGATGGATCTCATCAAACTACATTGGGAAAAGAACATCTTTACAGTACCGTTATCATCTCCAGTAATGCGATCATCTGACTATTAGTTTATTGACATGTATACAGGCCTTGCTTTTCGTTGAAATCTACGGGAATCCAAACAGATTCTCGTAATCCAACTTGACGGGAATCCACGGGGAATCTAAAGCAGTCATTTCTATACAGATTCGAAGAATTTTACGGAAATCTGTTGGATTCCCGCGAATATTTTGTGGGAGTGCTGACGGGAATCGGATTCCCGTGGAAAAGCAAGCCCTGTGTATATACATGTATTTGGCACATCATTCCTTTGAATCTTCAAATGCTGAATCAATTTATTTGCTCACAGGTAAATTCTTAATATAAGTGGAGCCGACGTATAGTCGGGCCTAGCGAACTTCTCCATGGACACACCTCGGTTCCTTGTCCATCCATCTATTTCCGTGTGCTAGGGGGCCAATGTGCATGGAATGCTGATTTGATACAAGTACAGACGCTTCGGTACCGTATAAGAGGTGATTGGAAAAGAACAGACACTTCTCTGTCATAACAGTTTAGCCCGAAGTCTGCTGCTAGGAATTGGCACCAAGCACATGGAAATAGATCGATGGACAAGGAACTGAGGTGTGCCCATGGAGAAGTTTGCTAGGCCTGATAATACAATAACGAGTTCTGTCTGTTCATCTATCCATCTGTCAACATGATGTCCATGCAGTACCTGCAATTCCAGATTATGGATTGGTACACGAACCAAACTTTGGATATACATTTAATACCCATGCAGCAAGGAGGAACTGTTCATCCCGTTACTAGCAGGCAAGTAGCAGGTTACAACGAGAATGAGTCGATGGACAGTTCATTTACATATACACAGGTCATATATCATATCATACAATGTCACCATATCACAATATTGGAGATAGAGAGAGAGACATCACCAATGACTGAGTCTATTCACTCCACGACACTCCGTAGTACGTATTTCACTGTCCATGCGAAGGCAGCAAATCCCACGATAACGAATATATTAGTCAGAGCACTGCTAAAGAATCCTTGGTTTTGTCCATTAATATTGGGCTGTCCCCCGATGCCTGGTTGTGAAGAGCTCTGTGACTGACCACTAGAATTGCTGTTGTTACTGTTCGTGGCAGCCTGAAGCTCCTCCTCTCGTTTACGTAACAATTCCTGGACTTCCTGTAATGAGAACAATAAATGACCGGTGACCATATCATGACTTGAAATCTCATACTGATGGGTTCCAATAATTTGAGGCGAGTATTTCTGTCTTGGTCAAATTTTTACTTGGGTATTATCATCATATAAGTGTGTATGTTCGTACATCTGTCTGTATTTTGTCACCAGATCTCAAGAAAGATAATGCCTAGGAGCACCAAACTTACAGCACACATGCATGTGGTCACAAGAGTAGAAGCATATTGAAAATCACTGAGATTGACACATATTTTCCAATATCACCAGGTTAGATTGTCAATATATCATGATTTGCTTGTTACGACCATATCTCAAGAATGACTATGCATAGAAACTCCAAACTTGCTTCACAAATAAGCCTATCGAGAATCAGAGAGATTGACCTATTTGTTTTCTGGGTGAAATTTGTCACCAGCTGCCTATCATATTTAAGGTATGATCAGGCCTATTGTCACTCAACTCACACTAGACACACCTCTGGTCATGGACTACAACCAAAACTGTCCCATGTCCTTGGGGTATTGTCATGTATGTAAATTTGTTCATCTGTCAATTAATATGCCAGGTACACCAAACTTACATCATATATGCATGGGTTCATGAAATAGAGGTGTATCGAAAATCAGTCAGATTAATCCTTTTCAGGTCAAACTGTCAATTAGTCCTCATTTAATTATCTGAAAAATAACTTTGCCGGGAGCACCAAACTTGCATAACATATGCATGTGGTTATAAAGCAATGACAAAGTGAGATTACATGTTCTTTCAAGGCAGGGTGGTTCTCAGTGTTTTGCACGGTTCATGTTAAATATTGTGATATAATATTGGCCACATGCCAATATATATGCCTCAATTGGGCCACCAACCAATTAGGGAAGAAATAACGACATATGGCCTTGATCAAATTGAGCATGTATCTATGCAAGCAGCTCACCTCTGCAATATCTTGGAAAAGCTCACAGAATGTTTTATCCTTCAAGTTAAAGGCTCCACTCTGTGCTGCTAACTGTCGTTTCTGGAAAGAAATCAAAGCATTTAATGGTTATCGGTTCAAGGTTTTGAGGCCCTGGGTCCAAAATTAAGTACCGGAGAAGGTATGAGATCTTAATCAAGCATTTGAGATGCTTTTTTGGTGAAATCAAGAAAAAAGAATTTTCTTTCTAATGTTCTGATTCTATATACACAGTAAACATTCATGCATCAATTTCCACGAGAATGTGATCGTTCAAGGCAGTGACTAAAGATGATCGGGTTTGTCTTTTGAGATTTCAAAGATTTTTCAGGATTTATACTATACTGGTAATTTTCAGGACCTACAAATAGTGAGAAGACATCCAGGAAGGTCAATAGAAGAGGTGATCGTTCAAGGCAGTGACTAAAGATGATCGGGTTTGTCTTTTGAGATTTCAAAGATTTTTCAGGATTTATACTAGAATGTGATTGTTCAAGGCAGTGACTAAAGATGATCGGGTTTGTCTTTTGAGATTTCAAAGATTTTTCAGGATTTATACTAGAATGTGATCGTTCAAGGCAGTGACTAAAGATGATCGGGTTTGTCTTTTGAGATTTCAAAGATTTTTCAGGATTTATACTAGAATGTGATCGTTCAAGGCAGTGACTAAAGATGATCGGGTTTGTCTTTTGAGATTTCAAAGATTTTTCAGGATTTATACTATACTGGTAATTTTCAGGACCTACAAATAGTGAGAAGACATCCAGGAAGGTCAATAGAAGATGTCTTGCCTTTTAGCAATAGTGACGTCCAAACACAATTTGACTATACAAGAAATTGGTCAAATTACAAAATAAAATGTGTGGGCTCTCCGAAACTCATATGTTGGATTCCTAAACATGTGTACATGTACATCTGTCTTTTTAGTTTGCAACAGCATTACCCGAGAAATTAAGGACATGGAGCTATTGTTATACATGTACAGCATTTTTCAAGACCTTGAATGTAGCAATTTGGAATAGGAAGCCTGGATGGTAACATCAGTGACAGGGCCTAGCTTTAACCCTAGTCCTGTCAGACATTTATACGCTGGTCGAAGTGTGAGTGCCAGGCTGTCAAGCAGAGTTGAACTGTTCAAAATGAGCTAAAAAACAGTGACTGTCTAGTCATTGGAATTGATCAATAAATTGAAATAATGGATGGTATTTGATGCACGATACATCAATTTGAAACCCTGAACATACATTCAGAACGAATTTGGCATTTTATAGCTTTAGAAATATTTTGTGTACCGTAAAACTCCTGTAAGGAATTTTATCACATTCAGAATACTACCGATGGACGGTCTGTTTTGCTTCATCTCGACTAAATAACTCGCCTAAATTCTTATAGATGTAACGGTATGTATTCCTGATCACTTGTAGCATTACAAATATTGAAAATTTATTAAACATTCCATGTAAATCGGTAAAAATCCTGTTGTTAACGTAAAGTGTGGCTTCGCTCACCGAAAGCAAACGCCATTATGACTCTGTCGAATTCAGCCATGGTGCATGCGTATTCAACGATATTTTATGTTAAAGACCCAGTTTGACCAATCAGGAAGTCAGGTTACGTCCGGTGATCAGAATTTTCGCAGGTTTGAATAGAAAAGATGCAGAGCACATGACCATTTTACCCAATAACATTGACGCATTCCTACTATGTGACACGAATAGCTTGTGGGGAATGAAAGCAGAGTTGTTGCCCTTCAATTTGATATCTCGAACGCGGAGGGTGACTTCCTGGATTTCGTTGAAGAAGGTTGCAAACAAGGTACGTTTTTATGCGTTTCAACTACCTTTCTGAATAAATTTACATTTGTGGACCATCTTCACATAACCAAGTGTCTTTTTTAGTAATAAACACCGAACTCACGTGAAATAAAAAAAGAGAAATAATACGTTTTAGTTGAAGTGAGCCGTGACTGGTTTGATTTTTCCACTCGTGGCTCCAAATTGTTTAGAAAGACGATCAAACGTCCAATGGTTTCTCGGAACGTAAATGTCCTTAATCGACACAGGGAACATGACAGTCTAGCAACGTGTATACACGGAGTTGACAGTACAAGGGTTAATACATGGAAATGGTTACTCACTGTATAATCAGATGTCTCTATACTTCCTAAAGTCGGACTCTTCTCCAACTGGAAATAAAACATGTAACAAACTTGAATATACAATACTGTTTGAGACTCGTGGGACGAAACCTTGTGCATTGAATTGCATTTACGTGGAGACACTGAGTTTGTATTATAAATTTTATTGAGGATGTCTCGTCAAGGACCTAAACATTTGTTCAAGTGGTTTTTGGAACTGTTGAATGATACTTATCATATAACATAGTTGCTTCTGGTGCACAATCCAAAGTACGATACAAAGAAGTATGTGTGACTTACAGAAGGTGACTGCAATTAAACGGGGTAGTAACAACATTACGTAAGCACACGTGACAATTACAAGAGATGTCTTTCCTTTATACATGGTATTTAGTGATTACATGCGGTGACATACCATTAAACAGTGTAGTGATTACAGGAGGTGACTTACCAGTAACCGCAGTAGAGACTATGTGGTGACTACATAAGGTAACTTACCATAAAACTAAGTAGTCCTGTGAGAATGGTAGACACTGACCAGGCAGGGTTCCAGGTGTCGGGGTGGAAGTCACTAATAGACAAACATAACCTGTCCAAATTGGATAAGAAAATGTCAAATGTAATCCACATCACTACATGTAATTGTATTTTATTTGAGTAATACTCACTATTGGAGAATGACTTTTTATTACTGGTAGGTTGTCGCAATTTTCTAGTATCTACAAGTAAATTGCACAATACGGTAATCATGTGTGTTACGACAGAGAGAGACAAGATGATCCTACATGTACCTGGTGTTACACTTGAATCTTCCATTTGGTGTGATCATGTAAATACTGGGTGGTTTGAAGGGGAACTCTCGGGGAAATACCAACTTCCCATGGTACAATCCACCTGTAATAGAAATAGAAAATACTTTTCTTTCAAATTTGGCAAATTCACACAGAAATGGACAGACTCCTATGGAAGGCAAATATACAGTTTACAAATGAAACAGACTAAGAACAAATGAAACCGATGAGAAGCAATAAAGTACAAATAGAGCAGACTAAGTAGGACTTTTGAAACAAAGGATTCTCACACAGATAGACACGTAATCCTGAGGCTAAGGAACATGGTCCTCTGTCTGTTTTTGTCAATGATCTAGAAATGTAACTGATAGATATTCTCATGCACAGGGTGGAGATAGCTAGTGGTTGAAAGAAATTATGATTTGGTATGATGCATGCCACCGAGCCATGTTGATTGACTATCAAATAATGTCTGACAGAAGAAGGAAGAATGTCAACCGGAATCAAACCCATGACCACTCTGTAACCATGGTAACACATAGATATTTCCCAGCAGAAATTGTTACATATTTGTCCTTTCTTTCCAATATAATGATGCATAATTGTCGCAGACTTCAAATTATTTGCTCGATAAAAGGGGGCATGACGGCACAACCCGCATGTCACAGGCTACGTCCCTGGATTGGACGAGTGTCAGTACAATGATCTTGTAAGCCACAAACAGTAACTTAATTCCCCTAGAGGTTTATGCCTGTTGCAGATGATGGAACCTGTACTTATCGATAAGTATATCCGAATATGTGTATTGTTTAGCTTACCACACATTAAATTGCTGAAGTGATCTATAATCATCTCAATCTCCGCCTCTCTCCCCCTCCCAATTTCACAAGTGCTGGCATTGGGACTACATCACTTGGAAATCACGAATTGTGATACATGTATCACCCGATAAATTTTATATTACAAACTCATCCAATTGAAAAACTCCCTTACCTTCATAGGAGGTGTTTTCCGGTCCACGAACTATATAATGCCTGAAATAGGAATTAATGTCAAGATGATGAAATTGGTCAGAAATAAATTAAGGCTGGAAATCGAAGCTGGAAATAAATGGTAACCTATCGTTTAGGTTGCCAACAGGTTACCACTTTCAGAAAACCAGAAACCTGTTTTCAGGTACAACAACATGCCATAATAACCTGTCAGGATGCCACCTCAAATTTCAAGGTATTAAGCCCGCAGAAAGGTTATCATGCCCTGTATCTTTATTTCCAGCCCTGAACATTTTTACCAGAAAGAAACATTTTAACACATTGAACTCTATTGTATCATCATTTGTTTCTTCCACAAAGAATGAATATGATATGTTGCTTCACATGTATGACATTTGAAAAGAATGCATTATTCGTGCTAACTAGTGTAAGCAATCATGGAGACATCACAATCCTGTCTGGGTAATCCTACAAACAAATGGCGAGCTTCTCTGTACATGTATCTCTTAAGTTCACTCCATAGTCAAGTGAGTGAGAGGCTTCACAGACATGACAGATGATCACCCGACTATGATTTATGCAGTCAGCCAATTTTAGACTCACAAAACAACATACATGTATCATTATTGAAATTTGTACATTTTCATTAAATTCAACAATTTCAATCAGAACCGAGCCGAGTGCGCCCCTTCAAAAAGGTCCCGTTTCTCGGGTGATGAGGTCACGGACCAGTAGAACGACAATACTAGTTACCTCATGTAGCCCTGTCGAATGCATTGATGGCAGTTTAATTTCAGCGATGCAATAATGAACCAGACAAGCTAGACATGGTAGGATAGTGGTTAGACAGTTAGTAACCACAACACATTTCACACTGTATATCTGAATAAGAATGAGCCACAATCCTCCCAGTAAATGCTTGGGATGGTGATCTTAACCCTGAATTCTTACCAAATGGTGTGGGCTGATATTATCATGGGACCTAAAGCAGGCATATCATTTTATCAGGCTGATATGATAGGCCTGGTGTTGCCTGTTAACGGGGCTGATTTCAATTGAACTACATTATCAGCACATTTCTATCAGGCTAATAAGTGGGCCCAGCGCCTGGGCTGATCAGCTCTGTCAAAATGCAAGGCCTGCTGTAGGAATTGGCTGAGTAAAGCAATGCTTAGGTATAAATAACATGCATATACAGCACTTTGAAATGAAGGAGTGAATGTACTACATCTACTTTTATTTCATTCCAACAACCAAAGTGCTCCATCCTAAATGCATTTGAAACAATTTTCATATTTTCACATGTGTAATATATACCAACCCAGTACATCAATGTGTCAATGAATCAATGGACAGTGAAACATCCATCATGTCTAAACTGGCTGTCAGAACAAATAAACCTTACCATTCAAGTATATTTGAGGGCAAAGGTACAGCGGTGACGTAAGGTACAGGGTCTCGCATGATCCTCATGTAATCTTGCTTGAGTCGAGCAGTCGCCGTCGTATTCACACGTTTTGTTGAGGCAGACATCTTGAAGTCTTATTGTTGAACTAAACATAAACATAATAATATGAAGAACAAGCTAGCTTACTGAAAGGACACACCACTGTAGAATCCAGATTCATTTGTAAAGCCCTCATCAAAACTTCAAACAAGAAATCTGTCTTTACATCATTTGGGTTTGAGATTATGCCATAGCCAAGGTATTTTAAAGAATATAACAACATAAAAGTTCACTATTTTGCAATACAGATCATGTTGATAATTTAAGATCAGGACATAATGAATTGGCACAGTTTAAATTATCCAGAACGGTCAAAAGCAATTTGGAAACTGTTGAGAGCAGAGTACCGAGATTCACGCTTCTTCTTGTGACCTCCTTGCCTGATCACATGATAACATGCCACAGAAGGGGAAACTCAGAATTGTAGCAATTTTGGACCACATCTACTCAGATGGGGGTTTTTTTTTTTATATTGACTTTATTTCCACTTGTATATAACAAACTCTTACATTAAATAGTGACAGTCCAGACGTACAAATGAAAGAGTAGCAAAAACCAGTGAAAGGATACAAATCCCAAAAATAAGGTATAAACATATCAGCCATCGATAGCTGAGCGTAGCAACAATAGGACAAAAAAAAGCAAAAGAAAAACAATGATAATAAAAATAGAAACCGATTGAGTTATTACATACTTCCTTCTCACTTATTCAACACATCTTCAAAAGAATGCCATTTTCCATGAAAGAGGGCTAGCGAGTTTTTACTGAAGGATATATGTAGCTCTGATTTAAATATAATTTTGCACGTGTTTATCCACGCAGTCATGTTTGGGGTCTGGTTTTGTATACTACATCTATATAAGTAATATTTTCCCACTAATATTAAGTGGTTTATAACAGAAGGGGCTACCACGATCCCAAATATAATATTGTGGGGAGAGAAATGATATTCGTAACCAAACGTCCTCAACCACTGCTCCACTTCGTGCCAAAAGCGTTCAACTAGAGTACATTCAATGAAGAGGTGAAATATTGTTTCACTCTTAATTTTACAAAAGTTACAATTTTCATTATCTATCAGATTTATTTTAAAAAGGAATTGTTTTGTTCGTATAATTCTGTGCAAAAGTTTAAACTGAAAATTTCGGAGTTTTGTTTCAATTGTGGTTTTAAACGGCATAAGGTATATCCATTTCCACTGGTCTGGATCGACGGTTTCACCAAAATGGTGGTTCCATTTCTCTTCCCATATATTAATTATGTTCTTTGTTTTCGAGTTCAAAAGAAACTGGTATATATGTTTACTTCCTTTCCTACAGGGTACAAGGCTGGAAAGAGGTTTAGGTAAGACTGGTCCGACATATAAACTTTGAGTGTTATTATAGATACTGGTTTTCCATTTTTTGGGGATTGCCGAGATCAAACCGTTCAAATTCAAATAAGTTCCTTTTATTTTATACAAAGTTCTCAGCTCTTCGATGGAATATATAGTGCCATCTGTTTTGACTATATCCTGAATACGACGTATTCCTTTCATATACCAATCCATACCATATACTCAGATGGTTTACCTGAAGAGGGTTTTATTGCATAGTCTGCTTCAGGTTGAACATTATGAACAGGAAAACTTTCTGTGAAAAGTTTACAAAAGTTATTAAAAAACTTTGATTTGAAGGCTTGTTTGATTTGAAGAAGACTGTTCGCCCGACTAACCGATGTCTTTTCATTGTACTTGCTAGAATTTGAATGACAGGCATTCGATCTAGAGCTGAATTATTTTGCTGATTAAAGATGGGACGAAATGTGGAAGACAATTAAAACATGAACCGTGCAATGTTCCCCTCGGCCTTGGAAATATTAAAATTGAGCCCTTGTTGAAGAACAAGCAGCTGATGGCAACGATCAATTGTTGACAAAATTAACAGTTTAACCAAGTGAATCAGAAAATATAGGTCAATCGGACTTATTTTTAAAAGGTTTCTGTACGACTATCACATGCCAGTGATCCGTTCATATAATGTTCACCGGTTTTAGTGTTTTTAACTTCTACATCATTCCAAACAGGGTCAGTTTTGGTTTCATTGAAACAAATGAACTGAATGCGAAGTTGTTAATACTGTAACACAATGAAATGGATCTTATCAAAATTGGGATAACCATGGAGGGAAATTATTTATGATTTTTAACAATTTCATGATTTTGGGGTCAGTGACCTTGACCTTTGACCTACATTTTGGTACAGGACACATCGTGTTCCCTAATGTATCTACTGACAAAAAAAAAAAAAATATTTTTAATGATTTCCTGATTTTGGAGTCACAGTGGCCTTGATCTTTGACCTTGACCTACATTTTGGTACATGACACACCGTGTCCCCCTAATGTATCTAATGACACAAAAAATTATTATTTTTAATCACGTCCTGATTTTGGGGTCACAGCGACCTTGACCTGTGACCTTGACCTAAATTTTGCTACACGACACATTGTCTCCCCATAATGTATCAATGGATACAAAAATATTTGATTTTTAATATTTCATGATTTTGGGGTCACAGTGACCGTGACCTACATTTTGGTATGTGACACATCACGTCCCCTTAATGTATCTACTGACACCAAAAAAAAAATGTTTTTAAAAGAAAACAAGAATTAACCAATACAAAGCAAATTAGATCCCTCCAGCCGATGTTTTCAGGCTTACATGTATAAACTGATAAAGTGCAACAGGTTACTCGGCCCTAGTCAACCTTGCTGGCCCATAACAAACTTCCATGCATGTCATTGGTCACTGCCATTTCTGATGAACATCTGAGAGGGTCTGTCGATGTTATCAGGTTTAGGACAAAGCCATTTCGAGCTTTTTTAGATCCATCGGGCTTTTTTAGCTCGATCGAGCTTCAAAAATGTCACTTTTACTCGTACTGATGATGGGATGTCCAATTTCCGTGGCGAAGCTGGCGTTCATAATTGTACCAGGCTGAGCCGAACATGAGAGAAGTTCAAAACCGAAACAATCTCCCTTGTTCACAATTGCGTTGTTGTTATATTTCATATCAAAATATTCTTATGATGCACACTCAACAACGTTTTCTCACCTCTTGTCTTCTCATCAACACTTTATATCTCCTCATCGAACGTCCAACTTGCGGCCATCATGGCGCCTCGTTTTCACTATGATCTGGGAAGATCACATGATCGGATATGCCGAAATATGGATTTTTAATTTTCGAGCGGGTATGGTGGACCTGAATGGACATCATGTACATACAAACCAAACTTTTATTTGGGCAAATAAAATACTGTGGGTTAGTACAGTTCAAATCATGGGACAGTACATCTGGAATCCCAGATTTCATACTTAATAGTTGGTGGCATGCCTGAAGTGCCTGTTCATGTCGTGTAAACGTGGTGTGTGCGTTTTGACAGGAAAGGAACAACTACTGTACTGCTATTGGTTCTGATGACAAAATAATATATCTTTTATTCAACGAGTTTCACCACCAAGTAATCATTCTTTAGATGTGATTAGTAGTTCATTTTTTTATTCCATATTTGAAATTTTGGCTTGTATGTGCATTCAGGTCCACCATACCCGCTCGAAAATTAAAAATCCATATTTCGGCATATCCGATCATGTGATCTTCCCAGATCATAGTGAAAACGAGGCGCCATGATGGCCGCAAGTTGGACGTTCGATGAGGAGATATAAAGTGTTGATGAGAAGACAAGAGGTGAGAAAACGTTGTTGAGTGTGCATCATAAGAATATTTTGATATGAAATATAACAACAACGCAATTGTGAACAAGGGAGATTGTTTCGGTTTTGAACTTCTCTCATGTTCGGCTCAGCCTGGTACAACTATGAACGCCAGCTTCGCCACGGAAATTGGACATCCCATCATCAGTACGAGTAAAAGTGACATTTTTGAAGCTCGATCGAGCTAAAAAAGCCCGATGGATCTAAAAAAGCTCGAAATGGCTTTGTCCTAAACCTGGTTATGCATTGCATGGAGCAGCAAGGTTTACTTGGGCCGAATACTCAAACACAATATTTTTGTTATTATAGCGCCTGTTCTCAACCGAACAAAGAAATGTAATGTGAAATATAAATAAGTATAACTTGTGTTGATGGGCCCTGAAATCAAAACACAACCTTTCGTGGATACGGTAGGCCAAGACGGGCAAGAGATTAGAATAGAACAACAACAACAACGTCAACGGTGAAAAGGGTGTGATGTCGACCTAGGGCCTTCTACTAATTGGAGAAGTCCAAGTGGACTGCCAAGTTGTACATAATTTTGCTGAACATCATCCATTTTACCAATACCTACCTAAAGTTACCAAATATTGTTCATTGACCCGGGTTTTTTGAGGACACGACAGCCTGACAGGTGAAACCTCAGACGAACTTCCGTGCACAAGGACTGATGACGTAGCCAATTTATGTTTACGGGACAAGAAGAGTTTGCAGCGACTTCACCGATGTGCGGCGAGCAAAGTTGAGCTGATTATTTTGCACTATTTGAGTGGAATATGTTGTTGATATTTACGAACACTCTACTAAATTGACTAGTGTTGGGTACATGAATTAAAATATACTGAACTTTCAACAGTTTGTGAACAGCTGGTGAAAGAGAAAGGTAACTTTAGCACAAGGGAGATAACTCAAGTTCTTGGGTAAAGGCCTCCTGTCAAATTATGTTATAAATTGCAGTGGTGAGTCCAGGTCACAAACTCAGAGCTGCGAAGTTGGACTGATTAAATATCTTGAGTCTATGCGAGCGCAAGGCGTGGGGTCTGGGGCCCGCCCGCTCTACAGATGCTCAGAAATGCATTTGGGGCATTTTGAGGCAATACAATGACCTCAGAGAATAACACACTTTCATGAAAAAAAGCAGACAAATTTCTGAATTACAGCAATTTTAATGAGAAAGTATGCGCCACAAATAGGCAAGACTATGAGTAGTCGCCCTTGGCTACACTTACGCGCCCCATTATTCGCCCGAAGATACGGACCACAGTGCACGGACCTCGTCGATTCTGGGACAAACTGCGAGCTAAGAGCTAAAAATGTTTCATCGGACACTTCGCATCTGTGTTTTATCGTAAATAAAATCATAATTTGCCCAATGTCTGATTTTGAGAGAATAAATTCTGTTTTACCGTGAGATTTGCAAGCACTACCGTGAGACCGAGAGGCCTCTCTAATATCTGGAGACTCACAGCCAATCCGTGAGACTTGGCAGGTCTGCAAACTACTGAATAATCGCCTTACTTAATATGTAGTAAATTGGCATAGCACATCTTGAGAAAACTATATGAATGATCCACCACACCAGGTATCCTGACCTTTCTGCTCAAACAAAATTCGGTTTGAAGGCAGGTTTTACAAATCCCTGGTCAGTGGTCTGGAACTATAACTTATAAGTTGCAGAAATATAATTGGTGAATCACGGCTGATGTCAATTCGCTGATAGATTTTAGCTCCCCCCCCCCCATACAGTATCTACCTCGAGAAAGTGTGACAAGGTGGGCGTTATAGGCCTTCTGCCTTCTAGTTGCTCCAACGCAAGTAAGTAAGTATTATAGGAAGTAAGATATGTTATAGAAAAATGAATCTCGAACATTCCCATCCAAGCGTGCTGCATTTTCGTAGAAAGCCCCTTTAAATGTAGAAAAATGGTTAAATTCGGCTCAATTTCCAGAAAAATCTGTAAGAGCTAGCGATTTCAATCAAACTTCCTTTTCATGTTCCCAGGTCTGGTACCAACTTAAAAAGGCGAAAAAAGTGGGAGTCAACCTGCCCGTTTTTGTCATATTTTCTTTCTGTAAACGAGTCGTGATTTTTAGGCACACCCAAGGGGCATAACTGAGGCAGGACAAAATTTACTCCATGAACCAAATCACCGTGCTATTAAGAAGGCAAGAAAAATTATGATGTAGCAGCACACGGACAGTCTATCGTATTATGAAATTAGACCGGAGCGCTCCGAGCCATTGCTATGAAACCGTGGAGGGCCAGCAAAGGATATCACGAGTGCACTTAGCCCCATAAACGTGACGATGTCCTGTGTTGTCAAGCCAGTGACATCGGCCTGTGTCAGCAGTTGCAGATATGGTGCGAAAGGGAATAACCACTAATGAAAACTGTATCCCCTCTCGGATTTATTTGGACTCAATGTAGTATTTCTATGCATCCATGCAATAATTTCCTTAAAGTTCTAGAATGTCAGACACTAGCAGCTGTAGATTTCACTGCACAACATAACCTATTCCTCAGCTTCTCATTAAGGCAGCTTCAAATTGTATACTACTGGATTGGAGTTGCTTACTTTGATCAATAAGACATTTTAGAACTAAGGAGTGAGTGAATAGGATTTAACATCGCTTTCAACATTATTTCAGTCATATCATGACAAACCATTGCGATTATCAATCATACGCCTGTTATAACCATGATAACCTCGAAGGAATTTAGGAAAAAACACACAGGGATGTTCATTTTGAGGTGAATAGTGTCTGAAGCCCTAAAAAAGAAGCTAATTATTGTGCTTTTTAGAGCATTTCCACAAAGTGGATGCTCTTATGTTTTCATGAGAAATGGCTCCGCCGGATCCGCCGCCGCCGCCGCGACTTTAAACGTGAATATCTCTAAAACCGTTAAATATTTTCGGGTCATACTTGGTGTGCTATCTCCTTAGGCCTGGGAAATTTGTCTGGTTGTATCTTGATACCTGCTGCTCAACACTAGGTGGCGTTGTAGTCAGAGCATAGGTAAACCTTTCTCTGACGATTTCGTCTGAACGGCTTGTCTGATTTCTTTGAAATTTTATTACCATGGTCTCGAAGGATAGTCAATGTGCTGAAAAGGTTTTGGTGTAGCTGGCATAATTATAAAGGCAAATTTTGTGCATCTCAAGAAAAAAAGTTTTTCGTGAAATGAAAATTCACCAATTCGCTTGAAGAAATATTTAAAAACTGTTCTATTCTAGGTTGCCAAGCATAAATATAGGATTGCCGACATGATAATTCCCTTTCGGTGCGAACCAAATTGCCATTTAAATGAAAAATCGCATTTATCTGACTTGACGACAAAACCTCTATAACTATTATCATGATTAAAGTTTTTTCCATTGAACTCTTATGTGCCATCTCCCTAGGGCTTTAGATCTCACCCGCTTGTTTTTCGTGACATTTGGTCATCACTAGGTGGCGCTATAGACATGAATGCAGGTAAACATGTGTAACATCATATCTTCTGAACAACGTGTTCGATTTCCATGTAATTTGGGTATAATGATCTTGCAAGATAGGCAAAGAACTGACAAGATTTTGGTGGTGTTGGCGAATCATGGAGAGTCATTTTTGCATTTCAAAATAAGATTTTCTTTTCACAAAAATGGAAATTTGCTTCAGGAAAAGTAATTCTGTTTTGCTGAACATGATCATAGCATTCCCAGTGTTATAACTTACATCTCTTGTGAGCCAAATGGCCATTTTTTTAAATATATAAAATTCTCACGACTTGAATGCAATATCTACATTCCCCAGGCCACATCTGAGGATTTTGCTTCATCATGTAGGTTTGTGATATTGTTTATCATTGGATGGCACTATAGACAGTAAATGTTTTTAGCACAATTTATTGGCATTTAATCTGTTTATGAAGTTTATTATTGTCGGACAAAGGCCTGAAAGTTGTTGTTTTTTTTTGGATTGAAATTGAAGGACCACCTCTCATACGGATTTTGCAGCCCATCAACATAATGTTTGATTTATATCTCATTATACATTCTTTTTTTTTCAATTACTAATTTTATTAACAGTATGGTTTTAAAATGGATTGAAAGGACATTGGTGCTGTTAGCGCTGGCATAATCATGTGGCATAGGGTAAAGTCAGCTAAATATATCTTAGTCTAGGCTGCATCAGTGGATGGTCAGTATGGAGAATTTAAGGATTCAAGTGAGCTTGAAGTCAGGCCATATTAAGGCCTGTATGTTGACTATTCTGGTAATAAAACCTGTAATGGTTGACTTATTGCATAATGCAATTTACATAAGTGGACTAGTACACCCCTTGTGTCAACAAAGTAAACACTTCATTTCCAGAATTAGTGTGATTTCTCTCTCCATTACTGATATAATAATTTGATCCTGTTCCCAAGTCCATTTCTTTATCTCCAGTGGCTGTGAAGGCTTGGGCTTCCAGATGTCTGGGGATGCATTCTGGCCAGTTTTCAATGAATAAAATCACAAATTATCACTCAGTTAATGCTGTTGAACATACTGTTGCATTTTGACAGCATAATTACAAACATGGCAGTGTGACTAACGTCACAGGACCTACGAAGTACTGTACAGTAGGCATTAGGACTCGAACGCGAACTGAACTCTTGAAAATCCCCACCCCCAGTTGAAATCCTGCCTATATTAAGATGGACACCGCCCAAGTCAGAATCGCCAGTGATTTTCATCAAAAATCACCAGAAATTTTCATCAAAAGTAGGTCAGCTCAGAACTTGTTGGTAACAGTCTCCTAATGCGCCTTCATTCCAAAATAAATAACGATCGCCGATTTAATTTTACAATTTTTTAATTAAAGGAAACAGATTGAATAATATAGGTTCAGTAGATTTCAATCTTTACGTGTGAAAATACATTTACATCTCTTTAATGTTTTTCAGTGCCCTTGTACAGGATCAAAACAACTTTTTGAATCACATTATTTTCCCAACAATATAAATTTTTATATATAGTACTATAGTAGAAAGGTAGCATTTATGTAGTTTACGGTAATTCAACTCAAGACCAACACCTTCTATGCACAAGATTCTATGTCATTCTCCTGAGCATAACTGGTACAAAGACGAATAAATAGCGTCTCTACATCACGTTGTTATCTAGATATATGAGACAACACATTTTGGGCATCGGCAATCTGATGAATGTACTATTCCGGTTTTCTTGTTCACATTATATTCTATGGCGGTTGATCGGTGATTTTCTTCATTGATAAACGTTAAACCACCTCAGCTTCGTTATGGAAACAGCGCTGATTGTTTGAGGGTATATGCAGTACTTAAGATTAACCTCAGGGCCATGTGCCATACAGTGGGACAGGTTATTTTTAGCTGTGGGTAATTTGACCTGAATTTGAAGGCCCAAGCCTGGTGTGGCCCATGTGCAATAGGATACACGTTAAAGGCTACAGTTTACATACACAATGTATATCTATAACAATATACTGAAGTGTTAATTATCAATCTAATTTTAATCAGAATTATTTCAGTTCAGAACTTGCTGGTAACAATGCCCTAATGCACGTTCATGCCAAAAATCAAGGTTCTAATGTCAATGGTTCTCCTTATTTTGCCGACGAAAGGATTCGGATGGACTGACTGACTCACTCATTACCGGACAATTTGCGATCTGTAGCCTACTTCGTAGGAATATGCTGATAATTATTTCTTGAACTGAAAAAGTAGAAAGATTTTTGAAGTGAAACCAATACATACCTGCTATATGGCACATCCCACCTGGGAAATTTTTACATATATATCTAATGCGCCTTTTGCCCTATTCGTAATGCCGGTTTCGGCCGCAAGATGGCGCTAGCGCTCACGGCACTTTTGGTCTGTTCCGGTTGTCTGCTACACTGAACATGTGCAGGAGGGAAGGCGGGTATTGTATTTCGTCTCGTTTCGTCAGATTTTCTCAATGATGGAGACGTCTTTGATAGTTTACGTAAGTATAGTCATCAAGTCTAATTTTTATTCGTTTGTACAAGCATAATAAAAGCCGCTTTGTCAACAAATTGGGCAATCAAAGCTCGTCGTTGTTGTTGTTATAAAACATTTGTTTAGTTATACTAGAGACTTGCGTGTCATCGACTCAGGGATAAAGGATTACTGTACCGTACGATTGTCGAGGCATTATCACTGATAATATTGTCGCGGTTCTCCTGGCTTCAATCAGCTTTTTTAGATAGTAATTAGATAATTAAAAAATTAAAAATAAGTAGCTATTAGTGCAAAAACTACTTCCTGAGTATTTATGAGAAGTTAATTAATTTCCTGTTCAGTGTGTCTTTTCACAATAAAATTATGAAACACTATCAGCAGTCCCAACTGAGGCGGGTTGGGTTCTTGTTTATCACATTATAATCATACAGCTACATTAACAGCTACATGGTAGTCGGGTTAACTAATAATCCGATTATTTCTCACAGTACTTGATCAAACAAACTGGCCCCTGCTGATTGTTTTCAGTAGAGTGTGGTTTAATCAGGCTGAACTGCCGGCCACCCACCATGTTTTATAACAACAACAACGACGAGCTTTGATTGCCCAATTTGTTGACAAAGCGGCTTTTATTATGCTTGTACAAACGAGTAAAAATTAGACTTGAT
This sequence comes from Hanleya hanleyi, assembly GCA_036873755.1. NCBI lineage: Eukaryota > Metazoa > Mollusca > Polyplacophora > Lepidopleurida > Hanleyidae > Hanleya > Hanleya hanleyi. The sequence goes on from JAVTVY010028182.1 coordinate 45,885, forward strand.
GACTATACTTACGTAAACTACCAAAGACGTCTCCATCTGTGAGAAAAACTGACGAAACGAGACGAAATACAATACCCGCCTTCCCTCCTGCACATGTTCAGTGTAGCAGACAACCGGAACAGACCAAAAGTGCCGTGAGCGCTAGCGCCACCTTGCGGCCGAAACCGGCATTACGAATAGGGCAAAAGGCGGATTGAAGTAATCCATTGGAACCACTGATGATTTTCCAATAATAGAGAAGAAAAGCAACTCCAAGTAGGGATGACAATTTCATTCTGTATATTTCACTGTTAGTTATAGCATCTTCAGCAGTGAGCAAAGTTACAAACAGCTCCATACACACAGTATATACAAGGCATAATGTGATCTTAGCCAATACACATTTATGAATAGGTGAGCCAGTAAATTATGTCGGGCAGGTTGGACGGATATTAAAATGCTGTCATTTTCAGAAATTTGTTAAATGTTAAGCGATGACCTGACAGCGATCTACAAATGGTGTGATTCAGGTAATACAATACACACTCTAATTGATGAAAACAATACATAATCTTCTTATCTGGCAAGAACTAAGTAAACTGCACAAATGAATAAAGTATGGTGAGACATAGTGGGTATGTACCTACATTGAATATTTCTACATGTCATGAAGTTTGGATAAGGACTGTCATTTTAAGATAATATAGGTATAATTTTCTTGGCAATCCACATCAGAATTGATGGAATCCTACAAATGTAACTCGCATGTTTCATAATTGTATATTCCCATGCGAGTTACAACAATTGTGGAGTGTGTATTGTAACACCTGAATCACGCTATTTGTAGATCGCTGACAGGTCATCGCTTAACATTTAACAATTTCTGAAAATGACGGCATTTTAATATCCGTCCAACTTGACTGATATAATTTACTGGCTTACTATTCATAAATGCGTATTGGCTAAGGTCAAATTATGCGTTGTATATATACTGTGCATATGAAGCTGTTTGTAACTTTGTTCAATGCTTAAGATGCTGGAATTAATAGCGAAATATACAGAATAAAATTGTAATCCCGGCTACTCGGAGTTGCTTTTCTTCTCTATAATAGAAGTAAAATGGTGTGTTTTGGTGCATTTTGACAGAATATTTAGACGTTGAAGATGATATGTAACGATGCCCCAAAATGAACTGAATTTTCCATGTTATCTGTTTGTCTGTCTCTCTGTCTGCCCATCTGTCTCACTGTCTGCCCATCTTTCTTGTCATACTACATATGCAGCTGGTGATGGATCAGAAGTCTAATTAATGAAATTGACTGACCTTCACCTGTTTTATCGAGGTCAAATTTATTATTAGAAAGGAGTGAAGATGGGCTCTCTAAGTTCATCCTACTTGTGCAATTGGTGACGAACTCCTATCCCAGTTGACTGAACCTATTTTCTCGAGGTTATATACTTTATTTTAAGATATAACATGAAATATAGCTAGGCATTCTAAATTGATACCACATATGCAACTGATGATGGACCTGAAATCAATGAATAGGACTGACAGTGACCTATTTTCTCAAGGTCAAAAACTATGTTAAGTCACATGTTAACTGCCAACATACACTCCAAATCTATTTGTTGTGGCTGTGGTTGTCTTTCAGAACAATCTAGCGAATTTTGTATGTGTTCCAACAGCCTCAACAGCCCTGCCCCCTGTGCAGACCTTTTGGTCTTTGGTATATGTTGGCATATGTGGGAAGTTGATGCTGGGTCGACATCAGGCCTTACAGACTAGTCTTTTGTGTTAAATGTCGTCATTTTCATCTGATGACGATACAGCTCGCCAATCCCCAGTGTACGAGTTGTCACAGCGAAACAGCTCACCAATTACCAATATACGAGTTGTCAGAGCATTTCCATCATAGCTCTAGATTTGTATCTAATACCACTTATGCCGGTGCTAGGGGCCGTGTGGTCGTATCATCCAAGTTGCCACATGAACAGGTACAATACCGTACCTGAGATACAACACATATCACGAATCGTTAGATTCTTGGTATGTGCTTTAGAATAGGTTAACCGGTAGACTAAGCTGAGAAGTCATGTGGCTCTGCCAGTATGTCGGCACCTCTTCCCACTTCCTTTATATGTGTTGTAATTCAACAGTAACTTAAATTATGCTGTATAGGCTGAGCTGTTGAAACACCCTCCATTTCCTAGCTCTGACATACTGCATCACTGTCCAAATATGGGTACCATGACAGAGTGATAGATCACAGCCAGTGAAGGTTCCTGATTTACATTGAATGTCATAATTGCCTAAGTAGTATTAGCAGCATTTTACAACAACAACAACAACAATTCGCTGACTTACAGTGAAAAATTATAGTGAAAGGTATTTATTTTTTGTTGTTTGGCATTTTTATTTGCTGTCATTGTTTCAGGTAGAATACAGCAGCCTAATTCATACAATCAGGAATAAGAAGGGGGTAAAAATATTTATGTTCAAACTTTCATTGGGAATGTAAAAGTGGCAATTTGACATTTTATTTTTCTTAGATTTTTTAATGTCGGTGGGCCCATGAAACGCAAAATAAAGTTGGTGTTGCCTCACACTGGGTTTTGGCCATTGGTGAAGAACTCCCTTCGCAGTGGCACTACTACCAGGGATGATTCCTGATTGCTCATCCCCCAGGGGTATGTGCCCCATCCTCTGTCCCATCCTAAAAAAAATTGCCACCACTAATAGGGGTTGTGCCCAAATTGGGGAGATCTAAAGCCCTGTGAGTACCAAATGTGTTATAAAATTATCTGGGGAAATGCTCTTCGCCCGTGTTTCACACGAGCTTTCATTATAATTATGTATAGAACTGCAAACTTCACTTTATGTCTATCATAAACTTGTCTCCATGACAGAGCTCATTTCATTATGTAAATCTGATCAAAGTGGAATGTTGAGCAGGCATGTACATACATGTATTTGAAGCCCTTGGACTATGGTTGAGGAAGAAAGAGTGGATTTGGACATTATTCATGAAATTTAATTATTGTCCCCACAGTCAACAAATCTGTGAACAATTTACATCCTTATCATGCTTGTTATATGATCATGTTGTAATTAAATGATTGTTTTATCCACTTATAGAGTGTCCGGTGATGGGGTCAACAGGTGAACAGTCGATGTGCCACTTCAGCTGATCATCATGGTTTATTCAGGGCGATTGGCTCCAGGAGTTGATAGACGACTCAACAAACATGCTGGAACCATTCTGATTGGTGGACTGTTCATGTGCTTCAGTTTTATGTTGTACATGACAATGTGCAATATGCCTTGCGAGGACCAGACTTACGCCATCTACAGGGAAGATTTGGAACTAGCCAGGAGTCGCTCATACTGGAAAAAGCACATGTTTGCACCTAAGAAGTCACAGTCTGCATCATTAGTCATATTGGTATTGACCGGACCAAAAAACTTGGATCGTCGTGATGTCATCAGGGAAACGTGGCTCAGCAATGTCCCGGACACCGTCAAAGTGAAATTTTCCATTGGGATGAAAAATTTGCCAGTGGAAGACAAAGTCACTGTAGAGAGAGAGGATTCTGTTCATAAAGACATGCTGTTCTTGAATAATGTGCAAGAATCATATAGTAGCCTGGCAACAAAACTTCTCGAAAGTTTTTCATGGCTAGACAAAAATGTTGATTTTCAGCATTTATTGAAAGTTGATGATGATAGTTTTGTACAACTAGGAGATTTTTTGAAAGCGCTCGAATCCAAACCCAAAGAAAGACTCTATTGGGGATTCTTTGATGGGAGAGCTCATGTGAAACGTGCAGGAAAGTGGCGAGAACGGGACTGGATTTTATGTGATCGCTATTTGCCGTACGCTTTAGGTGGTGGCTATGTTGTATCTGCAGATTTAGTTCATTATATCACAATTAATTCCAAATATCTTAAATTGTATATCAGTGAAGATGTCTCTGTCGGAGTTTGGCTTAGTCCGCTGGATATTCAACGAATTCACGAGCCCAGATTTGATACGGAATATAAATCTCGTGGCTGCAATAATGAATACATGATTACACATAAACAAGAACCTAGCGGAATGAGAAAAATTTTTAATAACTTGAAAGATATTGGAAAACTCTGCAGGAAAGAAGAAAGAATACGTTTGTCATACATTTACAACTGGAACGTTGCACCAACATTGTGCTGTTTTAGAAATGATTCCTCTGTGCCATGAATTTGTGATATATGTTGAAAATATATTTTATTCTAGAGATTATTTTTGAATTCCTTCTATCAGCTGCATTGTGTAGCAACAACTGAATGAAATCTGTCTGTCTTTATGAATGTCTGTCTGTTATCAACCTTTCTTACCTTCTTTATAGCAACAACATTCCTATCAATATACTGCATTTGACAGATGACATTTTTTACGCAATAAAAACCAACCTTACTGACATATGGGTATAGTGCCTAGCACCCCTTAATCAAGTGAAGAAATCAAATATCCCACAGTATTTCCTGTTAGCAGCCCATATTTTGATATGGCTTATTTTGCTGGTCATTCGGGTCAGCCATATTATCTAGGTCAGCCTACTTGGCCTAACCTAGTTCCATCTACATCACCAACTCTGAGGTCACAACCAGACCTAATCAAGGGGTTACTCCTGTACAACCTCCAACCGGCCCATGGTTATTCGGTTTCGGAGTCGGTCTTAAATCTGACACAGAGTTTGTTGACCTTCAATCTCAGTAAACTCAGATATAATATCACGGAATATTATATCTGAAGTCCGCCCTATATAATTCCCATGCGAATCTGAAACTACATTTGTTAGCCAATCAGACGGCCTAGCTTGTTGAAATCACGCCCACAGTAATTACACACGGTAGCACGTGGACTAATATATAAACATTATCGGGAAACAGTATCCAAATATGGCATCATTTCCAGACAGATCTGTGATGATCAAAGAATTTACTCCCGCCGAAAAGTCTGGCTTTGTTTGGGGGTAGAAAATATCAAAAGATTGTGCCGCGCAAGATGTTAATCTCCGTGAGGTAAACGTCAATCATTGTAGAGAGAAAAGTCAGAAATGGTCGTTATTGGCTATTATGGGATCTCGCAGAATATCGGCAAACAGTTCGCACAAAGTTTTCATAGCGTTCCGTCTTGATGGTATTCCCCTGATTTACCATCTTGGTTTACCTAGATTGGTTGACCGTCACCTTCTACTCCTTCCACTTCCGGTCTCCAGTTGACCCACATTTGCTTGGACAGTGGCCTGTGCACCCTCTGCCTCCATATATGCAATCTAGGACATGACTGCCTGGTATATGGCCGAGTCAACCAGTCCGTCTTGGAATCCTTGGGCTAGACCCTATTATTTCCAGTGCGACTCAATACTTGGCTCGTCAGCAAGTTCCAACTCATTTGTCTCCAGGTCATGACCCGGTTCAAGCTGATATTATTCAAAGGTTAAATCAGCAACAAGCCGAACTGCCCTTCTATAGGCAATTAATGCTGAGGTCAGGTCAAGGTCATCAGCCTAATATGGTTGGACCTGACCGTCGGCCCCCTCAGCTGTTTTGGACTTGTCGATTCAACATCCAGGTTACTGACCTTCTTGTACTCATTCTGAACTTGATCCAGATCAAGATGAGGAGTCGAGAAAGTACTCGGATATTCTGGCCAACATATATATGAACTGGTTCATAATAACCTGCGCACATTGAACAAAGACTTGTTGCAGCGGCCACTACATTTCCGCATGGAGTCTTTCTGTTCAATCAGGAATGCTCTGAGCAAGGGGGAGTGGATGACCTCGTTGCATCTGAGGGATACTTTTTGCATATCCCGCTCCATCCCGCCTACCAGAAGTTCTTTAGATTTCAGGTCGGTTGTCGCCGGTTTCAAATCCTGGTTCTTCCGTTCGGGTTGTCCACTTCCCCTTGGGTCTTCACCAGAGTGGTCCGTCTGATGGCGGCCTTTCTGCACAACCGCGGAATCGAGTATCACTTCTACCTAGACGATTGTTTGATCCGTTCCATGTGCAGGGACCAACTCATGATACAATGTTCGTATGGCACATCCTCGAATGAATTCCTTTGTTCATTCGGTTCTCTCGCCAATCGGCTCTCAGCTTTGCATTACTGATCGGCCTCTTGACCTCCACCTAGGACGTCGCTCCAAGAGGTCGACTGCAATTAAGATCCTTAATGAGGTATCTAAACCATCATTGGGTCATCAGGTCATTGGATCCAATAATTCCTGTCACAGGGGATGTCAAACGTCAGCTTTGCTGGTGCTTAGACCCCCTCAACGTGATTCAGGGTGTGACCCTTCTTCCTTTCTGTCCATCATGCCACATGTTTACGGATGCTTCGATGTAGGGTTTGGGGGCTCATTTCAACTCCGAAGTCGATATCCGACTTGTGGACTCCTACGGAGGCTTGCTCCCATATCAATGTCTTGGAACTCATAGCTGTCATTCGCACAGTTCAGACATGGATCAGGGAACTCCTGGGTCAAACTCTGTTGGTCACCACCGACAACTTGACGGTCGTGGCCTACATAAACAAGCAGGGAGGAACTGGGTTGCTTCTTCTGCTGGAACAAACCGAGATCCTACTTTACTCATGTTGGCAGAACAACATGATCATTCGTGCCAGACACATACCGGGACACTTGAATATCTTAGCCGACGCCTTGTCTCGGTAGAATCAGGTGATCTCGAATGAGTGACAATTTCACCCGGACAATCTATCTCAAATTTCCCAAATTTGGGAAACTCCCCAGATAGATTTGTTTGCCACTCGGTTGAACGACCATCTGCCACTGTACATGCCACCGGTCACCGATCCAATGGCAGTGGCAGTGGATGCTCTATCACAGGATTGCTCGGGAATGGTAGCTTATGCCTTTCCTCCCATGGCCACCCTACCTCTAGTTCTGCAAAAGTTCAGGTCAAACCCTTGTGTCCTGTATCTAGTGGTTCCTTTATGGCCCTCGCGCCCCTGGTTCCCAGATTTGCTCGAACTTCTAGTAGGCGATCTCAGACAACTCCCGTCTTGGGAAAAGTTAGTACGGCAACCGGTGACTGCTAGCCTCACACCGCTGAACCGGCACGGGTTCAAGTCCAGCTGGTCCATGTGTGAAAGTTTGTCAGTTACTTGCCGAAGGAGGTGGTTTTCTCCGGGTACTCCGGCTTCCTCCACCAACCAAACTGACTGTCACCATGTGAGTGAAACAAACTTGAGTGTGACATTAAGCCAAATTCCCTCCCTCCCTCCTACGGCAACCAAGGTCGTCGATATTCCATCAACAACCCAGCCAGTTCAACCTACACGTGTGCAGGTGCTCAGCGATCAGCTTGCTCAGGCAGGCTTTTCTGGCAAGGCAGCCCGGAAGATGGTGTTCTCCACAAGGGACTCTACCTCAGACTGCTACCAGTCTAAGTGGCTCATCTTCCAGCAGGGGTGTGTCGCTCGACACAATGATTCGAGTCAAGCCTCTATTTAACAAATAGCGGATTTCCTCCTATATTTGTTTGAGGACAGGGTGGTGGCACCTTTCACTGTCGATGGGTACCGTTCGGCTATCTCCGATCTTAATCACCTTCTTGATCAGATCCTTTAGGATTACAAGGCAAGCCTAAGTTGCCGAAGTGGGACTTAGCTTTGGTTCTACGTCTCTTAGCTGAAACTTCTTTTGAACCTTTACATTCAGCCAACCTGAAGTTTCTGTCATACAAAACTGTTTTTTGTTGGCTCTAGTATCCACCGCTCGTGTATCTTTGTTAGGTGCTTTAGAAGCCAGGGAGATTAAGCATGACAGACGTTGGTCTTTCGTCCTGCTTACCTCTTTGCCAAAGTTTGTGGCCAAGAATCAATCTCTTTACGATTGCACGTCTCGAGAATTCAGAATCCCAGCTGTCTGATTTTTTCTTTCAAGGTTTCGAAGACGACAATTTGTATTGTCCTGTTCAAGCTCTTGCTATGTATGTCAGTCGCACCTAAACCTGCGGGCAGGAAGGAGGCGCTTGTTCATATCTTTTGATCCTCGGAGTCGGCAGGACATTTCAAAGAATACAATCTCCTCCTGGCTTCCAAAAAGATTAGGTTGTCCTATATTGGGGTGTCGCCCACTGGCGCTCCAATACTACCTTTGCGTCATACTACCTCAGAGATATGACCATGGTGCAGGATGATGTTTATACATTGGGACCCTTGGTGACAGCACAGCGGATCACCAGGGCCGGGGCATCAGGGACACACTAAGAAGTTAGCGTTTTTATCCTGTTTTTAATGGTGAGTGTCTGACGACGATACAGCTCACCAATCCCCAGTGTACGAGTTGTCAGAGCATTTCCATCATAGCTCCCTAGATTTGTATCTAATACCGCTTATGCCGGTGCTAGGGGCCGTGTGGTCAAATCATCCAAGTTGCCACATGAACAGGTACAATAAATTCATACCTGAGATACAACACCTATCACGAATCGTTAGATTCTTGGTATGTGCTTTAGAATAGGTTAACCAGAAGACTATACTATGAAGCCATGTGACTGTCAGTATGTCGGCACCTCTTCCCACTTCCCTTATATGTGTTGTAATCTTACTATTCCACCCCTACATTACAAAAAAAGAAGGGGGGCCATGTTGGACTCCTCCATTATAGTTGGCTATTACACGGAGGTTCCATAGGAACTCCGGTTCAGGAGATGGCTACTTGAACATTGTTCAATTAATTCCGGCAGCCTTTCCCTTTGGGATCTTGATCAGCCTGGATTTCCATACTGCAATCGATGTCCAATTTCTGTAACTCGATCCAATGAACGAAACTATGGGAACGTCTCCCTACAATGTCAACTTTAGTTTACAGGAAAATTACACAAGTCTCTAGGAAGTTGTAGACAGTCTAAAAGTTACGTGACCAGTTTTACTATCTCACTCAATTAGATATATATATATATATATATATACACACTTCACATAGAACTCATAAAATGATGTCATACATAGCAATAAAGAACTAAGGAGGCATTCAAGTATTACGTAAGCAGCGAGGGTGGAGGGGGTCTAAAGATCGGGATTTTTCCTATGTTTGCTAGGTTAAATTTTGGGTAGGTGAGGAGTGCGAACATTATACTTGAATTGCCCCTAACCAGAACATTCTATAACTTCCTGAAATAATTTAGAACTAACTGGAACATTCTCTTAGCTTCCCAGAACATTCTTCACAGTACCAGACTGATCAAGTCTTTGCCATGTACGATACTATATTCATTTATCAATTTAACGAAATGAATTACAAATGAGAAATTGAAGGACAAGAGTACAGTATCAGAACACCTCTCTGTTAAAGAAAAGAAAAATTTGCAAGATACTGGTAGATCATCAGTGAAGGTAATTCACAGTAAGTGCATTACAGTTATACTCTTGACAGTGCATCCGCAATTATATTCTTTCCACCAGCAACATGTACATTTTTCAAAGCATATGGCGGTACTGTCAGACTCCAGCAAAACAATCGGTGACTTTTAAATTCCTCCAAGAACACCAATAGATTTTGATCAGCATACACAATTACATCACCAGAGCTGTTGGTAATATACACTTCAAAATCTGGTAAAGCCAAGTTCCCATTTCAGTGGTGGAATATGCCTGTTGATGTTTATTAAGTTTATTGAATTGGAGCGATATGCAAGAGGTGGGAAAAATTGACGATGTCTGGTGACTAAAAAGCAACCATATGACTCTACATTAAAGTATTCGTCGACACCTAACATTCAGATCCGCGAATACGGTGGATTCTCGGAGGTAGCCTCGGAGCTGCTAACACAGGTTCAATGCTGAGAATGGCTTTGACTTTTCCAAAGGCAGTCTGACAGGACTTTGGCCAGCCTATTTGACACCCTTTTATGGAAGATTGGTCACAGGTAACAAGGTCGCTGAAATGTTCATTATAAAACAGAACTCCTCTCAATATTACAGACTTTCACTTGTTCATACAATTCAAATCAAAGACCAAAAACTCAGAAGCGGATATCACACTGTTATACCACTGTCTGGAAGCAAGCTAAAGAATTCTCCCTTTTCCCCCAGCCAAGCTCTGATACATAGAATTTTCCAGAAAATGATGTCATACATAGCAATAAAGAACTTCACAGAATAATCTATAAGTTCCTGGAACATTCTTCACAGTACTGGGATGTAGAATGTAGAAACTACACATTCCCAGAAATCACTTTAGAACTGGGAAGAGGAAAGTCCACAATAGCTTTGACCTTGACTTCACGTGGTATTACTTGACCAGAACACGACCCAGATAGATGACCTGGCCATGAGAAAACTCACTTTTTTTTGTAGATTTGTAATAAGATATTGCAATGGCAAATAGGTTAGATAGCTGCTTGAGATGTTTCAGGTGGTCATCCCAGGTGTCACTATACACCAACATATCACAAATGTATGCATCACCTTAGTCCAGTCCAGGTATGACATGATTAACCCTACCTGGCCTGGGGGGGCCATTATGGCCCCCCCTACCAGACTTTCTGCACTATCTCCGGAACGGCAACAAATGGAGAGCTGAAACTCCGTGGCTTTATAGTTTATCTTATTGGGGTCATTTTGAGCCTATTTGCATAACCCCCCGAGCAGAGGATCATGGGTAAATTCAAGATGGCGGCCACGTGGGGTACCAGAAAAGTGATGTTTTTGTCATATTACTTCAAAATTTCTGCTTTTCCGCGATGAAAAGTAGGCAAAAACTATTTTATTGCATATAACATTACTATTTGCTAATTGTTCATGCATTTTTTGTGGAGAAATTGCAAAAATAAAAAAATCGGAAAATCCGACCGAAAAATCGACCAAAAAATGCCGTTTTTGAAAATGACGTCATCAAATCGGCCATCTTGGATTTTTTTACATTTTCTGGTAGAGCTTGACCCAAGCTAATAGTGTAATAAGTTTCAGCCCCCTAGCTCAATGGGTACGAAAAATAATTAGGGGGGGGCCATTTCGGGCCCCTCCCCCCAGGCCTGGACAGGTCCCAAGAAGCCCAGGCCAGATAGGGTTAAGTAACGGTTGAAAATTGTCAGGAGAATTGTTCATTCCAAAAGGCATGAACTTGTACTGGTGTTACAAACGCAGATATTTCTTTAGCCTTGTCTGACAAAGGCCACTAGCCTATAAGCAAGTCTATCTGGTTCACAAATGTAGCCTGACCGAACCTATCAATACAGTTTTTGATTCTTCACTTGCTGCCTAACTACATTAAGTACCGCAACAGATAAGACCTGGCTCACGTTCGTGGTATTTGTTGGCCATGTTAATGTGACATACCCTCTGAGTTTTTTCCCGATCTGAAGTACTAACTACATAGTTGACTTTCGAAAGTTCCATCTCTATGCAATAAGTTCCACTAAACTTAGCTGTCAGTGGTTAAAGGCAATGGTAAAAAGACCAAAACTTGAGAAGATTTAACATGGTATTTGGCTATCTCGCATGCCTTGAGTCTTTCTCTGAAGGTAGACACATAGTTCAAGAGGTTAATCTCATCACAGACAAACTTCTCTTTTATCATCTTTAAATGACCCCTTATCCCATGTCCATGCTCAAAAGGGCTAAAGCCTGTTGACTCCGTGGGCATGTCCCTTGTAGCAAATAGAACACTTGATATATATTTGTCCCAACTGTTAAGGTACTCGAAAAGTTTTTAGCAAGTTCTTCATAGTCTGGTGATTTTGTACTAAAGAGTTCTGTGACTGTGGATGATAGGCTGTAGACTAGTTGTCTAATGCTTAACTCCCGCATGACCACCTGGAAAAGCGGCTTATACTCCATGTAGAAATCACGAGACAATACAATAGCCAAGTCTGGGGACAACAATAGGTCTAAACTTGAGCCTTTTCAGCTGCACATAGACTCAGACAATAGCTTCCTACATGGACTATCTACTGGAAAAGCCCAGACATAAAATTTGACCCCTGGTCAGATTGAATCTCCTTGAGGACATAACGCTTGAAATTACAAGCGTCTGGCCCGTCATTCATTAAAGAATATCCGCGTCCAGAATCCAAAGGCCCCTTCCGTATTCTACACAACGGCATCGGCACCAAATTCAAAAGGACAATCATAGTATACATAAAAGGAACTGCCTCTGACAATCTAGTGATCACATCCATGATCACCAGCAGATATTTTTATCTAAAATTTGTCCTGGGTAGGGGACCGACACAATGTATCAGAAGTTTACTGAATGGCGAGATCGATATTATTATATCGCTGAGGTTCTACTACCATCCCAGAAGTATGGCAGGCCCTACAGTAGTCCAAAACAATCTTGTGGATTTTGGGCTGGTAAATTGTTGCATACCTCTAGTCTTTCTAATGCTCAAATGGTCTGCTATCGTGATGTCATGATCCCACCACAACCATTTGCAGGAACACCTGAAAAGAGAAATGATTAAGGATTGTTCGACAATGATTGATATGTAATGTAATTTTGTTGTCAGATATTTCATCTTTAGATAGAGATTTATGTTGATCGTCTCCACTTAGCTGTGATATTGATTGCTGAACGCGTTAACGTTGTTAAATGAAATTCTCTCTCTCTGTCATGAGCCACCCTGAGATCTCATTCCAATAGACCGGGGTATCAAAATCTGATGGAAACTGACCAACTTTAACTAACTGGGCGTCTAGGTGGTCTCCTCTTCTTCATTAATATACCCGACTTCACATATAAAGATTCACATCATCTAGGGACTTCCTCAGCTTCTATTCCCTACAATGCGCTCTCCATAATATCCCTGATAATAGTATCCGCTAACTGCTCCTTAACTAGTGATGACCGGTTGAAAATAGTATCTTGTGAATATCCACTCTCACTATTACCATCTAGATTCGCAAAAAACTTTTCTGGTAGTTAAACACCAGTGTCATCCCCCACTTTTTGAGAATGGGTCTCTTCCTGTTCCTCCCTGCGAGACTGACCTAGGTACTGCACAGGAAACTCATTCATTAAAACCTCAGTTACAGAGTTAACATGAGGCTTATCTGTGAGTATACTATAGGTGAAACATTCACTTTATCTCCAGCTAGATCATTTCCTAGCAAAACGGTCACACCCTCAATACGGTCACACCCTCAATACGGTCACACCCTCAATGGAAATTGTTTCAACAATCTCTACTAATGGACCAGTGACCAACTCACTCATGCCATGGAAAACAGACAGCTGGGGAAAAATCATGGTAGGTCTCTTTACACCTCTGTGCCTCTCGCACAAACAGCGATTCAGAAGTCTCAATTCCATAACTATAAACATCTCTCAGCTCGAGCAGCAACTCACAGAAGCATTTAAAAAAATCACTCCAGTTTCCAGAAGTATCAGCGGGAAGAGAGTGGGTGGGTCTTAGACGGAATCATTCACCTGCAGGTACATATCGCGCAATATGTTTCCTTTTATGGTAGTAGTTATATCGCTACACTCAATAATCTCCGTCAAAGGGGCTCTTGTTGATCCGCAAACCACTAATAGCTTTTGCCTTCTGTAGTCAATTCCAGGTGCCTTACATTCCGCTGAGCATCATCCACACCGGCTTATAATTCGCAACATTATAACCCGTGTTTGAACGAGCTAGCAACCGACGAAATCGATGTTCCTATAGCCCGATCACAAATCTCAAAATTCGAAACACTCAACGGTATTTCCATGAACGTGTTCGGTTATCACGAAGGGAGATTCTCCCTCCATGTAAGCCAACACAAGTCTGACAGATATGTCAACTTATTGCTCATCTCCAAAGAGGAGAATAGATATTTTTTATCAAGAATATGAGTCGATTGCTTGGGGTTGTACCACGCATTTATTGAGTGCAGTGCGATTATTGTCTCCACGGTCTTTGTCTTAGAGACATAATAGATCATATTTCTCTCTGCTCTCGACACGGCCTGCATCGAATCAAACTCATCGAAACTCCTAGAGAGCAGTGGTTATAATTCAAGAATATTGAGAAACAGCCGCACGTGCCATTCATCGTTTACGCCGATTTTGAATGTTTGACCCATAAAATCTTCTCTGAGTCGGCGGTTACAACAAAATACAAGCACCTCGAACATTTTCGTTTTTTGTTATACTGTAGTCACAGAAACTTTTCTGAACCGACTCGTAGAGGAAGAGCGGAGAATATGCGATATTTTAGAGTGTATCAATCGTATGATCATTACTACGGTGGAAGAAAACTCATTTAAAGCGACCACTGTTATTTAATGGGTTAATACAGAGACGTGCTCACTATCATTGTAACCTACACTACAGATTCAGTAGATCTACTTATCAGGAAAAACGGGAGTTCTTTTCCTCGTCGTTCTGCGTTACTCCAGAGGCTATGAGGGACATCTCATCTAAAATGTTACGACGAAGTTGAAGTCTTTAAAGGAAGCGTGTATCCCGATCAACCTGCAGATATACATATTCTTCTCGATAAGTAATTTGAGGTTCATAGACTCGCTGCAGATTTTTAATGCCTCGCTCGAAACTGTAGTCGATAATATGCTCAAAGAAGACTTTCACCAACTAAAGCAGCATTTCGCGAACCCTGACCAACAGGAAAAACTGTTTGGAAAGGGAGTGTAGGCCTATCCATACCACAGGCCCGCAAAACAAAGAGAGGTCTCTCTTCCGCACCCCCTACCTGTAGAGAATAAAGTTAAACAACTACAGTATAAAGTTTACGTAAAATAATTCCTTGCAACCAGTACCTTTGTAGGCGACTCAAGGTGAAAGAATATCCAAGGTGCAACACATGCGGTTTAGAATATACTATTGATCATTATTTCATTGAATGTCCACAGAATGCTATGTTTTGGACTGATGTTAGGAATTTTTTGTATAGTCACACAAATATTGACATAGCTGACAACGAAATGTTGTATGGATACTATAAAACAGAGCGATTTCAGTCATTAGTTAACCATTTCATAATGCATGCAAAGTTTTTCATCTACAGATGTCATGTAACACAGAAGGGTCCGTATTTCAAAGTTTTTATTGATGAATTAAAGTGGAATGTACACATATTAAAGAAAGTATATGCAACCAATAAGATAGTACGGCTGTATTCAATGATTTTTACTTAAAGTGCCTCACACGATTTTGTAAATTGATAAATCTGAATACTTCAAGTGAGTAGCTTGTCCTTGAGGGGGAAAGGGGTGGCGGGGTGGGTGGTTATATATGCATAATATATTTCGTTTAGTATTCCGCAAATATATTGAAATAAGAAATATATTGGTGTTAGATAATACACCTGATCTTTATATATAATTTTCTACCCTAACACCCAGGCTACCCTAACACCCAGGCTACCCTAACATCCAGGCTACCCTAACACCCAGGCTACCCTAACACCCAGGCTACCCTAACACCCACCCAGGCTACCCTAACACCCACCCTAACACCCAGGCTACCCTAACACCCAGGCTACCCTAACACCCACCCAGGCTACCCTAACACCCACCCTAACACCCAGGCTACCCTAACACCCAGGCTACGTGGGCATTGAAAGGGTATATTGTAAAACCGTAGCCAGAAGAATTAATGAATAAATGCCCAGTGGCTTGTTCCAGGGCTTAAACGGAAAAAAAACCCATGCTAATTATATCAAGCATGGGGTTATATAAAGAGACCCCATATTCCGACACTTCTCCCTAATACCACCACCCACACCCTCCAAAACTCTTGTTTTGAGGGCCTGTGATCCATACGGATATATGTCGATCGAAAGTAAAGTTTTCCGAACTCTCCCTAAAGATACGACCCCCGCGAAAAGTCTATTTCTGACCAAGACTATGCCCATGCGGAGACTACTTTGAACTCTACCTTCAATCCGATGCCTTGTTGCCAGCCATTGTATTAAAAAAAATTCCCGACGTTTACCTCAGTTATTACCATCTCGATCTCGCATACCGGTACTGCTACTGTCTTAGGACGCCATGTTGAAAATGACGTAGACAGGCGCGTAATGATAGAGCAGAGCATCCGCAGAATAATTTCCATGATCTTCAATAAGCATGGCAAGGCGAACAACTCGTACGTAAACGGTAAACCTTCAGCATCCAGTAAATACTTTGTTTATCTAGACGCGAATAACCTTCATGGTTCTGCTATTGAGCAACCCTTGCCCCTACGGGACTTTGCATGCAACAAATCCAGTCACTATGTGCGACACAGGCCAAGATATTTCATGATGATACCGACGCGGGATATATTTTTGACGAAGTCTTAAAATACCCTCCATCACTCCACGATGCGCATAGCGACTACGCCTCTTATCTGTCCCAAACGTATGGCGGTGACAGTGACATGCATTCTCCTTATTCGCTGAAATTGAAGAAAGAGCGACAGCTTAAATGTAGTCCCGTGGAAACCTTGTTGCAAACCTTGGCAGCAAATTGAAATTTGGTATACAATACTGCGATTTAAACAGGGGATGCTGTTAACTCGTATTCATCGGGGGTATAGAGTTTACGCAATCTACGTGGCTGTGCCCATCCAATTCGAAATGGATAAACGTAAGAGGGTTAGAAATGACTTCGAGAATTTGTTTTTGAAACTGTTGAATAACTCAGTATTCGGAAAACATAGAAAACCTTAGAAAGCACACTCGAATCGAGCTTGTTCACTTCAAATAAAAACTTCAGAGTGAGCGAGAAAGAGAGAGGATTAAATTTAACGAGAATTTAGCCGGGGTCAGTCTTAATAAAATCATTTTATTCTTCAACAGACCCACCTATGTCGACTTTGCTATTTTAGACCTCTCAAAATTGCTTATGTACGACTTTCATTACAACCAAATTAAGAAGACATATGGGCGAAGAGTGAAGCTGTTGTTCACATACACTGATAGTTCCTGTTTGAGACAGAGACGGAGGATTTATACAAAGACATTGCACAGGAACTCGGTTTGTTCGAAATCAGTACCGGTGTAACGGTTACCCGTTTGTGTATAGAACAGATTGAATCAGGACCGTGTACTCCCGCTGGAATGTGGAAGAACGACCTTGACCCATGTCGTCAGCGGCGAGCAGGACAGATTTCGGAAATGCATTCCCCTGTATTTCTCGTTTACCAGACCGAGTTGGAAGCTGATATTTGACAATTACGTCAGTTATGAATTATGGTTTGTTCTTCCATAGCCAGATTTATTCAACGAGGTCCATATAAACGGTTCGGAGAAGTGTGGTTTAAGTGACAGTAAAGAGGGCGCTGGTGTCGTCGACTGTGATTGGCCGTGGTTCACGGAAGTGCGGTAGCCCTATATAAGCTTGAGCTGACGTAGAGATCGGGAAGAGACTAGAAAGAAAGTGCTGGAGGAACACACGCCAGGTCAGCCTGTAATTCCTTGATTTTGGCATAATTACGGTTGAGCCGTAATGCAGTTGTTTTTGGCCTGGGAATCTAAAAGCTTGTAAATCCTGTAGTTAGTGTAACCTGTAACAAGCACGCCAATCCAATGAGAATTTGCCGGCTCGCATCTTCAGGTGGAAACGTGTTTTGTGGTTATACTATAGTTTAGGGAACACGACAGTGTGTTCGTGTTGTATGTAGTTTTGGGACCATGGGTAATACTGTAATGAGACATGTGTTTGCCTGTAGCACATTTAGGCAACTTGCATGGTCTAACTTCAGTATGAAATAGGGCTTTTAGATCTATATACCAGTAGGTTGATAATTTCGACATTATTGCTGTGCTATCTCGCTGCACTGGGACTAAAGCCACAATATTTGTGTCGATTTGTTGACCGTGAAGCGGTATATATGCTAAGTCAGGAATTCCCTCACCCCAAGAAGTATACAACTGCACTAAACACAGGGAGAAATAAGCCAAACTTCCACTGCCATAATACAACGACGCAAACGGCTGTGCAACGCTATACGGGCGAAAACGAGCACCGTGATTACGGCCGGGCGAAGCAAATCAAGTACAGGCGGGCGTGCTGCTTTCAGTTTCATCAAGAAACGTCGGTAAACCGTGTATTCTGGGGGCCCAGCAAACAGGGTCGAGTAGTCGGCTACACGAACGGCGTCCAGCAGGGAAAGAGAGAAGTACAGAACATCGTACAGGACAGAAAGATACAGCACACCGAGTACCCAAGAAATAAACAGCACACAGATCCCACAGAAAGATACAGCACACAGATTCCACCAAGAGGAGACGTGTATTTATCACACGTTAAATGAAGAAACACAGACCACAGATTACACAGTCAAGAAAGCCACAGACCACAGATCCATTCAGGGAAGAAATGCGTATTTATCACGCATAAAGGCATGGTGCAGATGGGCCAGCTTTTATCGATGTAAAAGTAGTAACAAAACATACAGATTCCAGTAGGACACGTGTATTTATCACGCGTTACAGAAGACGGGCTTCCTTTCACCGATGTAAAAGGGTAACAAGATTTACAGACAGTAAAGAGAAGACAAGATTTACAGCAAAGGCAGATTTCTGAAACGTCGGTTAGACGTGAAATCTGCAGGGTCGCTAACTACAGACTTACAGACTGTACAGACAAGCCAAGGCACAGCACAGACAGATTTCTGAAACGTCGATTAGACGTGAAATCTGAACGTACCGTACGATGTTTCATCGGTACCAAATGAAAGAGTAATAGCACATTATATACCCATGTAAGCAGACTGGTGAGCTGACAAGTTACGGTCAAGCTCCGACGACTGGGGGTGAAGTACACGCCGGGTTGCCACGTCTCTGGAGAGAGCGTCACTGCCGTGACGTTCCAACGACTGGGTGCCATCCCTGGAGAGAGCGTTACCGCCGTAACGTTCCAACGGGCCGTGACGTTTCAACGACTTGGTGCTATCTCTGGAGAGAGCGTCACTGCCGTGACGTTCCAACGCCTGAGGGTATCCGTATATCTGGAGAGAACGTTACCGCCGTAGCGTTCCAACGGGCCTTGAAGTTTCAACGCCTGGGCGACGTATCTGGAGAGAGCGTTATATCCTTAACGTTCCAACGACTGGGTGCCATTCCTGGAGAGAGCGTTATATCCTTAACGTTCCAACGACGGAAGAGAAGGGCCAGCAGCCAGGCCGCCCTTATCCCCAGAAGAGAAGGGCCAGCAGCCAGGCCGCCCTTATCGCGCATTAAAGCACTATATTAATAACTATAAAGTTATATGCATACACTCTCATATATATTATTACCATATAACATCAAGCCTAAACTGCACACATCATCGTCTATTATCCACATATACACTAGGGATACATTAACTCTATATGCACACACTCTCTCAGGGGCAGGTATCCGTGAACCTGAGGTGCACACGCCAAGTGTATGTATCCGTGAACCTGAGGTGCACACACCAAGTGTATGTATCCGTGAACCATATATGCACACATTCGCTCACATCACGTGTATATATACATCAAGTTTATTTGCCTACACTCTCTTAGTGTCTGTACATATATGTAAATACCATAATGCATCTCCTTAGACATTCTGTCTAAGCCACGCGGTTCTACGCTCTTGTTTGTAACCGCGTACACTATTTGTGCAGAATATACCATAATAGACCTTTACATGAGCGTCAGTCATCCTTGTAGGGTTGTGATCATCTCTTCGAGCCCCGGATCTCTACTAGTGAAGGGGTTAACGACGGTGACGGCCAGAATGCCAGTGGGCAATCCCGGTTATTGATTCGTTTTCTTCTAAACACTACGACTGGTCCTGCTCGTACACGTTACACGGTTGAAAACTGGTGGCAGCGGTGGGATCTGGCCTGATCTACAACAGAAGAGAACAACCGACTACTAGAGATGACCGACAACGACGGAGCCCGGGAGGCACAGGCAGCCGTGGGCCGGCCACAGGGGCCAGCGGAGGACGCGATCGAGAAAGTGGCCGAGGGTGAGGCAGCCCCCACACACGCGACGACGACCCGCGTTCGGCGAGCGGTCAGGCCTCGCAGGTTGGAAGACTACGTGCTGACGTCCCAGCCGTGCACCGTAAGAGGGCAGAAGCCGGACCCCTCCAACTGAGCGTGCAGCCCGGTGGACCTAATGTCGTGGGGCGGCTCTGCTAGCCGCCCAGGTAATTCTGTGAAGGAAATCTGTGGACCTGATGTCGTGGTGGCCCGGCCAGAACGCCGGAGGGTGGCCACCTAGTGATTTCGCCGGCCCTGATGGCCCGTGATTGGCGAACAGTTTTGTTTAAATCGATTCGAACTGTACAACTGGACCCGTACGGCCATGACGGGGACGTCATGATTTGAAAGTCGGGGGCAGTGTAACGGTTACCCGTTTGTGTATAGAACAGATTGAATCAGGACCGTGTACTCCCGCTGGAATGTGGAAGAACGACCTTGACCCATGTCGTCAGCGGCGAGCAGGACAGATTTCGGAAATGCATTCCCCTGTATTTCTCGTTTACCAGACCGAGTTGGAAGCTGATATTTGACAATTACGTCAGTTATGAATTATGGTTTGTTCTTCCATAGCCAGATTTATTCAACGAGGTCCATATAAACGGTTCGGAGAAGTGTGGTTTAAGTGACAGTAAAGAGGGCGCTGGTGTCGTCGACTGTGATTGGCCGTGGTTCACGGAAGTGCGGTAGCCCTATATAAGCTTGAGCTGACGTAGAGATCGGGAAGAGACTAGAAAGAAAGTGCTGGAGGAACACACGCCAGGTCAGCCTGTAATTCCTTGATTTTGGCATAATTACGGTTGAGCCGTAATGCAGTTGTTTTTGGCCTGGGAATCTAAAAGCTTGTAAATCCTGTAGTTAGTGTAACCTGTAACAAACACGCCAATCCAATGAGAATTTGCCGGCTCGCATCTTCAGGTGGAAACGTGTTTTGTGGTTATACTATAGTTTAGGGAACACGACAGTGTGTTCGTGTTGTATGTAGTTTTGGGACCATGGGTAATACTGTAATGAGACATGTGTTTGCCTGTAGCACATTTAGGCAACTTGCATGGTCTAACTTCAGTATGAAATAGGGCTTTTAGATCTATATACCAGTAGGTTGATAATTTCGACATTATTGCTGTGCTATCTCGCTGCACTGGGACTAAAGCCACAATATTTGTGTCGATTTGTTGACCGTGAAGCGGTATATATGCTAAGTCAGGAATTCCCTCACCCCAAGAAATATACAACTGCACTAAACACAGGGAGAAATAAGCCAAACTTCCACTGCCATAATACAACGACGCAAACGGCTGTGCAACGCTATACGGGCGAAAACGAGCACCGTGATTACGGCCGGGCGAAGCAAATCAAGTACAGGCGGGCGTGCTGCTTTCATCAAGAAACGTCGGTAAACCGTGTATTCCGGGGGCCCAGCAAACAGGGTCGAGTAGTCGGCTACACGAACGGCGTCCAGCAGGGAAAGAGAGAAGTACAGAACATCGTACAGGACAGAAAGATACAGCACACCGAGTACCCAAGAAATAAACAGCACACAGATCCCACAGAAAGATACAGCACACAGATTCCACCAAGAGGAGACGTGTATTTATCACACGTTAAATGAAGAAACACAGACCACAGATTATACAGTCAAGAAAGCCACAGACCACAGATCCATTCAGGGAAGAAATGCGTATTTATCACGCATAAAGGCCGGTACAGGTGGGCTCACTTTTACCGATGTAAAAGTAGTATATAACATACAGGTTCCAGTAGGACACGTGTATTTATCACACGTTACAGAAGACGGGCTTCCTTTCACCGAGGTAAAAGTGGTAACAAGATTTACAGACAGTAAAGAGAAGACAAGATTTACAGCAAAGGCAGATTTCTGAAACGTCGGTTAGACGTGAAATCTGCAGGGTCGCTAACTACAGACTTAGACTGTACAGACAAGCCAAGGCACAGCACAGACAGATTTCTGAAACGTCGATTAGACGTGAAATCTGAACGTACCGTACGATGTTTCATCGGTACCAAATGAAAGAGTAATAGCACATTATATACCCATGTAAGCAGACTGGTGAGCTGACAAGTTACGGTCAAGCTCCGACGACTGGGGGTGAAGTACACGCCGGGTTGCCACGTCTCTGGAGAGAGCGTCACTGCCGTGACGTTCCAACGACTGGGTGCCATCCCTGGAGAGAGCGTTACCGCCGTAACGTTCCAACGGGCCGTGACGTTTCAACGACTTGGTGCTATCTCTGGAGAGAGCGTCACTGCCGTGACGTTCCAACGCCTGAGGGTATCCGTATATCTGGAGAGAACGTTACCGCCGTAGCGTTCCAACGGGCCTTGAAGTTTCAACGCCTGGGCGACGTATCTGGAGAGAGCGTTATATCCTTAACGTTCCAACGACTGGGTGCCATTCCTGGAGAGGGCGTTATATCCTTAACGTCCCAACGACGGAAGAGAAGGGCCAGCAGCCAGGCCGCCCTTACCCCCAGAAGAGAAGGGCCAGCAGCCAGGCCGCCCTTATCGCGCATTAAAGCACTATATTAATAACTATAAAGTTATATGCATACTCTCATATATATTATTACCATATAACATCAAGCTTAAACTGCACACATTCTCCTCTATTATCCACATATACACTAGGGTTACGTTGACTGTATATGCACACACTCTCTCAGGGGCAGGTATCCGTGAACCTGAGGTGCACACGCCAAGTGTATGTATCCGTGAACCTGAGGTGCACACACCAAGTGTATGTATCCGTGAACCATATATGCACACATTCGCTCACATCACGTGTATATATACATCAAGTTTATTTGCCTACACTCTCTTAGTGTCTGTACATATATGTAAATACCATAATGCATCTCCTTAGACATTCTGTCTAAGCCACGTGGTTCTACGCTCTTGTTTGTAACCGCGTACACTATTTGTGCAGAATATACCATAATAGACCTTTACATGAGCGTCAGTCATCCTTGTAGGGTTGTGATCATCTCTTCGAGCCCCGGATCTCTACTAGTGAAGGGGTTAACGACGGTGACGGCCAGAATGCCAGTGGGCAATCCCGGTTATTGATTCGTTTTCTTCTAAACACTACGACTGGTCCTGCTCGTACACGTTACACCGGTAACTGCAATGAAAGCCACAACCTCTATACAACCACCAATGCAAAATACTGAGAAAGATGAAACACGAATGTGGTGGTACACCTTCAGAGGAGTTTGTAGATGGTTGGGAGCAAAAGAGAAAGGCAACGGGATAGCTATGTACGTGATAAAAAAACACTCAGACATGAAATGTACAAAGGGTGTTTATTTAAGAAACATAATAAAAAACAACCAAGTCCCTAACATTGAGTTAGCACAGTCATAGCGTCAGCAAAGGGTTATCATCCCTTTCATGATAAACCTTTATGTGCTGAATGACAGCGTGCATACCTTGACACACGGTTTCGATGTGCTGAATGACGGCGTGCATACCTTGACACACGGTTTCGATGTGCTGAATGACGGCGTGCATACCTTGACACACGGTTTCGATGTGCTAATGACGGCGTGCATACCTTGACACACGGTTTCGATGTGCTGAATGACGGCGTGCATACCTTGACACACGGTTTCGATGTGCTGAATGACGGCGTGCATACCTTGACACACGGTTTCGATGTGCTGAATGACGGCGTGCATACCTTGACACACGGTTTCGATGTGCTAAATGACGGCGTGCATACCTTGACACACGGTTTCGATGTGCTAAATGACGGCGTGCATACCTTGACACACGGTTTCGATGTGCTAAATGACGGCGTGCATACCTTGACACACGGTTTCGATGTGCTAAATGACGGCGTGCATACCTTGACACACGGTTTCGATGTGCTGAATGACGGCGTGCATACCTTGACACACGGTTTCGATGTGCTGAATGACGGCGTGCATACCTTGACACACGGTTTCGATGTGCTAAATGACGGCGTGCATACCTTGACACACGGTTTCGATGTGCTAAATGACGGCGTGCATACCTTGACACACGGTTTCGATGTGCTAAATGACGGCGTGCATACCTTGACACACGGTTTCGATGTGCTGAATGACGGCGTGCATACCTTGACACACGGTTTCGATGTGCGAATGACGGCGTGCATACCTTGACACACGGTTTCGATGTGCTGAATGACGGCGTGCATACCTTGACACACGGTTTCGATGTGCTGAATGACGGCGTGCATACCTTGACACACGGTTTCGATGTGCTGAATGACGGCGTGCATACCTTGACACACGGTTTCGATGTGCTAAATGACGGCGTGCATACCTTGACACACGGTTTCGATGTGCTAAATGACGGCGTGCATACCTTGACACACGGTTTCGATGTGCTAAATGACGGCGTGCATACCTTGACACATGGTTTCGATGTGCTAAATGACGGAGTGCATACCTTGGTACACGGTTTCTCTGGATATCTGTCTACATTATGCGTAACTAAACACTAATCACGACATATTTATGCATAGTACCTGTAACATATGGTACAGACAGTATGTATTAATAAACAGCGTTATTCAGTCAGTTCTTCGAGTGTTTTCAATGGGTGCTAATTGTGCACCCCTGCTGGCTGACCTATATCTGTTCTCTTATGAATATAACTATATGCCGGCGCTATATAGACTATTTTGTCGCTGTGGATAATCGGTATATAAATGACGCAGTGAAGCATCTATATTTACCTTCACTGGATCTGAAGGAAACTACAGATAGCCCTAACGGCACATCATATTCAAACCTTTATCTTTGCAAAAATGAAGCGGGTCTTCTCTTTCGTCGACTTCATGACGAAAGAGATGATTACAATTTCGTAATATTCCAGTGGGACATGCCTAGGGCGTATACATATCTCGCTTTATAGCATTTGCTAGATCCTGGGTTAAGTGTGACGATTTTAATCAAGGTCACAAAATATTATTGCAGAAACTTATAAAACAGGGCTATACCACCAACCGCTTCCACTCAAAGTTTCTCAAATTTGAGACGACGGCTGAATAATTAATGACGGACCAGACGCTTGTAATTCTCATTTTTATGCTTTGTCTGAGTGTCTCCTCATAGCTCATGTTATATGACTTCTCAATGTCATTACAGGTCGTCAGGATTTCCTAATTAATTGGGACATTCTTCAGAGCCCACGATAACATCGAGGTACATCTGGCGTAGCGTCTGCAACATCTGGGGGCGTGTATTCATTCATTGCCCGATCCCCAGCATCTTTCTTTGCACAACAATTAGCTATGGACTCTTTAGTCTTGATCTTGATGTCTTCGTTGAATTACTAGAGTCTGGTCCGTCATTCATAATTCAGCCGTGAAGAATATTCTATTCAATATACCATATAACAGTATTAGCACCAAATTAAAAAAGACGATCATAGTATACAGAAACATAGGCTATTGTAACCAACAATGTCATGTGAGTTTCCGTTTCATTGTATGGGTACTTCTTTCTTCGAGTCATCATATTTCTGACGTCTCCCTTCTCCGTTCTCCGTTTGTGTATATACCTTGTCAGTGCTGTGCTTGTATATACAACCTCACTCTCAACCTTTGGCGTTCAGTTGTGGTCGTCTATAAGTCAATTATCAGGGAACCGTAATTCTCGGTGATGAATTCGTCATACCTTTTCATGGAATAATCTATGTTTTGGGGCTAGAAGCGTCTTCCGAAGAGTTGGATTTGATGACGTTCGATTAGCACGAAGTATTGACAGTTCAAGGTGATATCCAGAGAGGCTTAGCCTTGAGGGAAGAGGATCTGCGTTAAGTTAATGACGGATATATTCCGTTGGTGAAAGTCATTTTCATCTGACGACGATACAGCTCACCAATTCCCGGTGTGCGAGTTGTCACAGCGACACAGCTCACCGATTACCAGTATACGAGTTGTCAGAGCATTTTCATCATAGCTCTCTAGATTTGTATCTAATACCGCTTATGCCGGTGCTAGGGACCGTGTGGTCATGTCATCCAAGTTGCCACATGAACAGGTACAATAAAAGCGTACCTGAGATACAACACATATCACGAATCGTTAGATTCTTGGTATGTGCTTTAGAATAAGTCATGTGGCTCTGTCAGTATGTCTGCACCTCTTCCCACTTCCGTTATATGTGTTGTAATTTGGTAAAGAGCTCGGCGATTCTTCCATCCGATTTAACATGGCTCCTCACATCATCCAAGACTATGATATTATTCTGAGTCGGATCGTAGTGTTATACCTCGTCGATATCACGAGGGATGTCTGAAGCGAAGCTCGCATTCTTTAATCGTGTATTCGCCTAAGCGGGTTGTCATTGGCTGTAGCACCAGACAATAAGCGTGGGAGAGGGCTGAATTTCCACCCAACCGTTTCAACACGAAGGACGTCTTTCCACACCCCGTCGGACCGCAAATCTTCATGGTAAAGGCACGCCCAAAGGCTTGTTTCAGACACTTGTTCATCCGTAAACTGTTTTGTTCCGCTCTGGGTAAAAGTAGTGACATCAGGCATTGCATTGTATATCTTAGAACGCTGCTCTGGCGTGGGCTTTTTTTCTCGTAAACTTCTTATAACATATGGTACACACATAAGATATACTCTCGGGGAATATATGTTTACACATCAATGCTATTTTTCAGAGTACGCTGAACGCTCTGATTGTTCACGTATATAGAAGATCACTCAACAGTCATCCGATAGACTGGGGTGCAGGCTGTAGGATACCGGGAAGGTGAAGGCTGCAGGAAAGATACCGACTGCAAGATGCAGGCGAATGGGCGCAGGGACGGTGCAAGCTGCAGGGTGAATTCAGATTTCAGTGTGCAGACTAATGAGTAAGATGTTGGCAACTGGGCTTGGATAGGCTCAGAAGTTCAATAAGCTTGTGACAAGTAACTCTGCCACCCGTTCACGACCATAATTGTCGACCGGAGTGATCATACGGGAATAGACAGCCCTTCCAATAGAATACGAAACAATTCGTGTGTGGTTTGCTCAGCATTTTTACCAATATTTCAATTAATACAAAGGAAGCGGTGTAACAATGTTTGTGAAGTGAATTATGTGAACAATGAGAAAAATACCGCGTGACAAAGTTGTATTCATAACAAACGTTATGACAATGGTTTTGATTGAAATTACAAGCGTCTAATCCGTCATTCATAATCCAGCCGTCGTCCATTAGAGAATATCCGCGTCCATAATCCAAAGACCTATTCCACTATCCATATAACAGTATTAGCACCAAATTCAAAAAGACAATCATAGTATACATAAACATAGGCTTGTTTCCTGCAAGCGAGAAGCGGTCAATAGTTTTCAATGATGCCGGCAAGACATCATGATGTTCCAAAAATATCAAATCCGTATCGCTGATCAGTATTCTTAATCCATAATATTCGTTGTAAAGTCGTCATCTAAAGAATGATGTATCTCAGTCACGCTTTGATTGTGACTGTTCATATGAGTACCATGAAGATCTAGAAGTACATGGTTCATACGGCCCCTAGCCCCGGGTTAAGCGGAATTAGACACAAGTTACGAAACGTAGCGCCATAGATCTTGCACGCTACGTTCGTATTTTGCTATCAGCATGCGATATGTATCGAAAAATCGCCTACTTTGTAGGGATGTACCTTGTATAGCTGACGTAAGACGTATATACGATAATGACCGTAAGTGAAAGAGTTATCCCCTTGAAGCTTACAATTATGGTGCGGTAATACTTGAATTTATTATTGTTTTCGAGAAATTTAGCGGAAACGTTCGAATAATCTTCCGGAGGTTGTCAAAGGGAATCAAAAAATGTTCCTCGCTGGTTCTCAAAGTAAAGAGTTTGAGCCAGTGTTCTCCGGGTAGACTAGCTACGTCGGTGTTCACGATATAAACCAAACCGGGAAGTGGTTTGAAATTTGTCAGCCGGGTACATGGCGTGTCGTAGGCGTTCAACGTATGATCGGAGCGAATTATACGACGAAGCTCTTCGGTGTTCATGCGAATTGAGTGTATGTGATACCGCTGATTCTTTCGGCTAGTGCATCTACAAAGGTTGCTCCCAGTCAAACGTTACCTGTCTTAACAGCTGAAGGTGGTCTTCTAAGGCGTAGGACGGATCCATAGGTCAATAATATACCATTGTCAAAGTTATCCCCCATTCGTTCTATACTTTTAAATAAGCACAAATGCGTTCTTAGAATACAACCTGGAGTCGTTACATCGTCAATATTCACGGAGATACTAGTCAAACTGAAATGCTGGAAGTCTAGTGGCTTCTTCTTATAGTCTCCTGCCACAGCTTTGGAAGCTGCAAAGCCTATTTATTACCAGTCTACTGGGGTGGGAGGATTGAAACATATTATTCCAGCGGAAGAGTGTCTGTCCAGCGGCCAAGGAAGTCATCTTAGCCTCTCTTCTAATGTACCGGTATTTCGCCGTGGTCTGTTCTAAGGTTTTCGCGTGTCCCAGTATCACACCTGGTTCCCGAAAACTTTCTGATCTTCCAAGTAGATGTCATCTATTATGAGTTTATACTCTGGATTCTCTTCGCTCAACATGATGATGAACTGTGACGAGAAACGATACAGTTTTAGATACACGTCGACGTTATTAAGTAGGTATCGATGTTCCCCACTGTTTGAGGATCGTTGCTGTCTAGATCAGAACCTATTTGGTATAACTAAAGTCTGCATGTAGGCTTTGTCTGGAGCCCTGACTGCGTAGCGGAAATTCGTCGAAAATCTGGGAAGATGGTCCAACCGTCGATATAATCGCAACAGCTATATGGGTGGACGGTAATAAGAACAGCGATAATACGCTAGATTGAACTTTGTTGAACCCATTCTCGGTAATGAGCGATATGTTAAAGTTGGACGATGCGCGATCTCTTCGCGCTTACCGTTTGTTGACTGATGGAGAAAAATGAACGCTTCCAATTTGTGAGTTCTGGTTGAAGGGCTCTGTGAACTTCCGAGTTAACCTGTTGCAGCTTTTGTTGAGTTGGAGCCGTAATCTGAATAGCCGTTGTTCCAGCCTTCTTCGTGGCGACGTGTTTTAGAATGAGGATCGAAGGCTATCATGCAGGATTCACCAGCCTTACCACCGAGTCCTCCTCATTTCTGCTTCTTAGAATGCGTCGATGGTTTATAGGCAAAATTTCCTCGTTTAGATAAAATATGATCCATTTGTTCACATCAAGGATGTAAGGCGGTCTCCCGTTCATAGTTGTTTTATATAAAAAACAGAAGAAGAGATTTCTATTTGAAGTGCGGTTGTCTTTTGATGAATATTTCGGCTAAGATTGCGACCCACGACTCTTCGTATAAAAAATATAGTTTCCTGAAAGAGAGAAGCGGTAAACAGTTTTCAATGATGCCGGCAAGACATCAAATCCGTATGATTTTCTGTTAAGGTCGTTATCCAGAGAATGATGTATCTCAGTCACGTTTTAATTGTGACTGTTCATATGAACACCATGAGGATCTTGAAGTAAATGGGTTCATAATGCCCCTAGTCCTGGGTTAAGCGGAATTAGACAAAGGTTACGAAACGTAACTCTCTAGATCTTGCACGCTACGCTCGTATTTTGCTATCAGCATGCGATCGCCCATATTGAGAAACTTGGAGTGGAGGCGCTTGATCGCGCGTAGGAATTAACCTTACGGCATTTATGGTAAGATATACTTACTAGCTAAAGGGTCCATTGACCCAGCACTATTGATGGAGTTCATACTTGTCCTATTTTGATTCCCCAAAATACCTAAGTCGAGTTGTGCTGCCTAGAGGATTCTGACATTAAAACAGGGCTTCGGTCATCCCCGATGAAATACATTGGGATAGGGTTTAACTCAAAGGGTATCACATTAGAAATTGCCCCGGACAGACTCATCAATATTTCATAGCTCCTGGGTCATTGGCTGCAGTTTCTACTTTGGAAGGTACGTTTTCAGCACCCTTTTAATGTTACGTTTAATTCCATCGGTTATGCCTTTGCGCGGGGTAGGTGCAGAAACCTCAGGATTCAATGGAAGTCTTTTTATATTCTTTTCTGTGAACACTTCGGACTTGAACCCCTTCTGGCAAAAATAGTAATTTTGATATCAAGAATTATTCGATTAAATACCAAAACGGCGCACATTTACTTTCGATATAAAAAAAGAGTTTTTGATATCAAAAATAAATGACTAAATACCAAAACGGCTTGCCATAGTTTGCTCCCTTTTTCTGTTTGTCTTCTTTTTAATGGCGAGAAATAAAAAATTTGTGCCCGACAGCCTGCACTTCTTCGATGCTGGGAAACAGCTGATCCGTGCTGACATTTCTCTTGTAACGAAAACGCCGTTTCTGTTTTAATTAAATGGTCTAAAACAATTCAATTCGGACAGAGAGAACTTCGCGTTCCGATATTATGCATCACTGGTTCTCCTGTGTACTACAATATAACTGCGTTTGGTTCTCGGGTCGTCTTCTCCGGCGTTTTTGTGTACCGCACTACAACCCCCACCCACCCCGGGCTACCCCTATAACCTAACCAAAAACTTCAAAATTTCCTTAGTAACCTGGTGCTTAAAACGGATAGAAATCCACAATTATTCTTCTGCCATAGCTTTCCTTAGTAACCTGGTGCTTAAAACGGATAGAAATCCACAATTATTCTCCTGCCATAGCTTTCGACGAGTTACAACACATATAAGGGAAGTGGGAAGAGGTGCCGACATACTGACTGCGTCACATGACTTCACAGAATAGTCCTCTGGTTAACCTATTCTAAAGCACATACCAAGAATCTAACGATTAGTGATATGTGTTGTATCTCAGGTACGCTTTTATTGTACCTGTTCATGTGGCAACTTAGATGATATGACCACACGGCTGTCACTTGGCCTTTCAATGTCAGGTTCATTTCACGCTAATCGAACTATTCGGGGACTGGGGGGGAGGGGGGTGTGAGGCTTACAAGAGTTACCTTCAAGTTGGACTTCAGAAGAAGATTCGAATGTCTCGACTGCTGTGGGAAGGGATTTTGTCTCCGTCCAATGGCATATTGGTCATGTAAGAAGAAGTTACGTGAATTTGCGGGATGCCCAATAGTGGCAAATTGGGAAGTGGTCAGCTATTGTTACATATGCTAACATGTCAAGTCAAGTTGAAAAGCGGTATCTCCTCTTACATGAACTATATACAGTAACCTATTGGGGTATGGGTCCGGCGGGTGTGTTAATTAGGGGGGTGTTACTTTTGTCACTAACCGTTTTGGGGTTGCCTGTGGCTAGGCAGGTTGCAATGGTATAACTTAGAATGCTGTTCTTGCGTAGGTTTTTTTTTCTCGTAAACTTCTTATAACATATGGTACACACATATGACATGATATACTCTCGGCGAATATATGTTTACACATCAATATACTTTTTTACACTCTGATTGTTCACGTAAATAGGAGATTCCACTCAACACTCATCCGATAGACTGAGGTGCAGGCTGTAGGATAGCGGGAAGGTGCAGGCTGCATGAAAGATAGCGACTGTAAGGTGCAGGTGAATGGGTGCAGGGATGGTGCAAGCTGCAGGGTGAATTACAACACATATAAGGAAGTGGGAAGAGGTGCCGACATACTGACAGAGCCACATGACTTCACAGTAGTCTTCTGGTTAACCTATTCTAAAGCACATGCCAAGAATCTAACGATTCGTGATATGGGTTGTATCTCAGGTACGCTTTTATTGTACCTGATCATGTGGCAACCTGGACTTCTTCTTCTTCCAAGTTAGTCATCTTAGCCTCTCTTCTAATGTACCGGTATTTCGCCGTGATCTGTTCTAAGGTTTTCGCTCAACATGATGACGAACTGTGATGGGCGCGATACAGTTTTAGATACACGTCGACGTTATTCAGTAGGTATCGATGCTGTTGAAACACGTCTTGAATGATCTGTCCTTCCATCTCAGACACATGACTTTCTCTAGTCGTCAGGTATCTCTCCGCCAGTTCGCTATTCCCCACTGTTTGAGGATCGTTGCTGTCCAGATCAGAACCTATGTGATATAAGTAAAGTTGCGGGGACAGTTGGGTAGCTTTTTTGTCTCTTCCAAAACTGAGCAGAGTCTGCATGTAGGCTTTGTCTGGAGCTCTGACTGCGTATCAGGAATTCGCTTTAAATCTGGGAAGATGGTCGAACGTCGATATAATTCCAACAGCTGTGTGTGTGGACGGTAATAAGAACAGCGATAATACGCTAGGTTGAACTTTGTTGAACCCAATGATCTCGGTAATGAGCGATATGTTAAAGTTGACTGATGGAGAAAAGTGAACCCTTCCAATTTGTGAGTTTTGGTTGAAGCGCTCTGTGAACTTCCGAGTTAACCTGTAGCAA
The DNA here is from genome assembly GCA_036873755.1 of Hanleya hanleyi. Classification (NCBI taxonomy): domain Eukaryota; kingdom Metazoa; phylum Mollusca; class Polyplacophora; order Lepidopleurida; family Hanleyidae; genus Hanleya; species Hanleya hanleyi. The sequence goes on from JAVTVY010028182.1 coordinate 78,237, forward strand.
CATTTGTTGAGATGGAGCCGTAAGCTGAATAGCCGTTGTTTCAGTCTTCTTCGTGGCGACGTGTTTTAGAATGAGGATCGAAGGCTATCATGCGGGCTTCACCAGCCTTACCACCGAGTCCTCATCATTTCTGCTTCTTAGAATGCGTCGATGGTTTATTGGCAAAATTTCCTTGTTTAGAAAAAATCTGCTCCATTTGTTCACATCGAGGATGCAAGGCGGTCTCCCGTTCATAGCTGTTTTATATGCATCGTTAGGACCACGTGTTCGGTGATAAATGTTGCGGGCTCGCCCTGTTCATCACTAATATCGATTTCCAGATAGCGTACGTCACTTAAAATGATTGGTCGTTTTTTTTTTAGATGACGACTATAACGAATATTATGGATTAAGAATACTGATCAGCGATACGGATTTGATATTTTTGGAACATCATGATGTCTTGCCGGCATCATTGAAAACTGTTGACCGCTTCTCTCTTGCAGGAAACAAGCCTATGTTTATGTATACTATGATTGTCTTTTTGAATTTGGTGTTAATACTGTTATGTGGAAAATGGAATAGGTCTTTGGATTATGGACGCGGATATTCTCTAATGGACGACGGCTGGATTATGAATGACGGACTAGACGCTTGTAATTCGATGTGGGATATATCCTGGTGAGCGTCTTCTTTGATGCACCCGAGTTGTCGACGTAGCGTAGTAGTGGTAATTTCGTCTCGCCAATGAACGAATCTCCGCATAAATTGCAACACAGGCGTAGAAAAGATTTCTATTTAAACTGCGGTTGTCTTTTGATGAATATTTCGGCTAAGATTACGACTCACGACGTCCAAATCATAGTATAAAAAAATATAGGCTAGCTTCTTGAAAGAGAGAAGCGGTAAAGAGTTTTCAATGATGCCGGCAAGACATCAAATGCGTATTGCTGATCAGTATTCTTAATCCATATGATTTTTTTTAAGTCGTTATCCACAGAATGATGTATCTCAGGCACGTTTTAATTGTGACTGTTCATATGAACACAATGAGGATCTTGAAGAGAATGGGTTCATAAGTGTTAAGCGGAATTGGACAAAGGGTATGAAACGTAACTCTCTAGATCTTGCACGCTACCCTCGTATTTTGCTATCGGTATGCGATCGCCAAATTTTAGAAACTTTGAGTCGAGGCGCTTGGTCGCGCGTATGAAGTAGCCTTAGGGCATTTATGATAGGATATACTTACTAACTAAAGGGTCCATTGAACCAACACTATTGATGGAGTTTATATATGGCCTATTTTGATGCCCCAAAATACCTAAGTCGAGGAGTTTCGACTTCAGAAGATCCGGCGGTAACCGATTTCTTCTTTGATATACTGAGTGAACTTCTGGAGTTGTGATGTCTAGAGGATTCTGACATAAAAACAGGGCTTCGGTCACCCGGATGAAATATATTGGGAGAGGGTTTAATTCAAAGAGTATCACATTAGAAATTGCCCCGGACATACTCATCAAGATTTCACAGCTCCTGTGTCATTGGTTACAGTTTCTACTTTGGAAATTAAATTTTGTTTCAGCCTGGGCGCGGCCTGGTAGGCTTTTGTCTACATGTTGACCACTTGACTGTGCACTTTTGGGATCCTAAGACGCAGGTTCAGATCCCAGCCATGGTGAAAAAAAAAACTTATATGATGGGAAAAGTTTCTCGCCTCTCGCCTGTGTTAAATGTGATGATTTTAATCAACGTCACAAAACATTGTTGCAGAAACTTATAAAACAGGGCTATTCCACCAAGCGCCTGCACTCAAAGTTTCTCAAATTTGGCGATACATATCGCATGCTGATAGCAAAATACGAACGTAGCGCGCAAGATCTATGGCGCTACGTTTCGTAACTTGTGTCTAATTCCGCTTAACCCGGGGCTAGGGGCCGTATGAACCCATGTACTTCAAGATCCTCATGGTACTCATATGAACAGTCACAATCAAAGCGTGACTGAGATACATCATTCTTTAGATGACGACTTTACAACGAATATTATGGATTAAGAATACTGATCAGCGATACGGATTTGATATTTTTTGAACATCATGATGTCTTGCCGGCATCATTGAAAACTGTTGACCGCTTCTCTCTTGCAGGAAACAAGCCTATGTTTATGTATACTATAATTGTCTTTTTGAATTTGGTGCTAATACTGTTATGTGGAAAATGGAATAGGTCTTTGGATTATGGACGCGGATATTCTCTAATGGACGACGGCTGGATTATGAATGACGGACTAGACGCTTGTAATGGAATCTGGACGATGATGACGGAATGATGTGGAATGGTCTAGTCCGTTTGAGATTTTCGCCTCCGATGCGTGTCTCTTGGAGATGATGTCATTTTTTCCTTTCCCAAGTTCATTGTCTCCCTGGAACACAGTACGGTATACAAGTCCTTGAATTATGGACAACCGTGAAAATCATCTAAAAATATGGGGGTCCCTATTCACAGGAAGAAGAATTTTGTGTTGTTCTGTGGCAATGAAGTATCTGTCACTGTTCTCAACTCTGATAGGCCTAGAATCTACTTCTTGCATGATTGATTGAGGGAAATTTACTTCATCGCAGCCTCTCACGAATTGAAATACGAGCAAGGCATATTCCGGGAGGGCAAAACTGTTTTCCAGATCAGTTATCTTGTTGGAAGATGGGACATTTTTAAGCTGCACTTCCGACGAGGTTTAAACTGAACGACAGTGGATGCCAGCATGTTGCGACTCCGTCATAATGTTTGGATAACATTTGTTCTTGTAGGTTCCCTTCTGGCAAAAATAGTACTTTTGATATCAAGAATTATTCGATTAAATACCAAAACGGCGCGCATTTATTTTCGATATATATACCAAAAAAAGAATTTTTGACATTAAAAATAAATGATTAAATACGAAAACAGCTTGCCATAGTTTGCTCTCTTTTTCTGTTAGTCTTATTCTTAATGGTTAGAAAAACAAATCTGGTGCCCGACAGCCTGCACTTCTTTAATGATGGGAAACAGCTGATGCGTGCTGACATGTCTTTTGTAACGAAAACGCCGTTTCTGTTTTAATTAAATGGTCTAAAACCATTCAATTCGGACAGAGAGAACTTCGCGTTCCGAAATTGTGCATCTCTGGTTCTACCGTGTACTACAATATACTGCGTTTGGTTCCCGGGTCGTCTTCTCCGGCGTTTTGTGTACCTACACCCCACCTCCCCCCCTCCCCAACCAAACCCTGGGCTTACCCCTATAACCTAACCAAAAACTTCAAAAGTTTCTTAGTAACCTGGTGCTTAAATATAATTATTCTCTTCCAATAGCTTTTGACGAGGGGATGCCACTTGGCCTTTCAATGTCAGGTTCCTTTCAGACTAATCCAGGTATTCGGGGACTGGGGGGAGTTGACGCTTAATAGAGTCATGTCACGTTGAAAAGCGGTAACTCCTTTTACAGGAACTATATATAGTAACTTATTGTGGTATGGGTCAGTCGGGTGTATTATTTAGGGGGGTTGTCACTTTTGTCACCAACCCTTCTGGGGTTGTCTGTGGCTTGGCGGGTATTATATATCTTGTACGTTGTAATTGGTGATATTATTTGTCTTGCAGGACATAATGCTGCATATTATTATATATATATATATTAAAAGTATGCCACGTTATACTGACATTTACTGATTACAATTTCGACATCGTAAACTATCCCTTTCTGGACAGTAATATTCCAGTGGGACCTACATATGGCGTATACATATCTCGCTTAGTAGCATTTGCTAGATCCTGTGTTAAATGTGACGATTTTAATCAACGTCACAAAACATTGTTGCAGAAACTTATAAAACAGGGCTTTATCACCAAGCCCCTCCACTCGAAGTTTCTCAAACTTGGCGACAAATATCGCATGCTGATAGCAAAATACGAGCGTAGCGCGCAAGATCTATGGCGTTACGTTTCGTAAATTGTGTCTAATTCCGCTTATCCCGGGGCTAGGGGCCGTATTAGCCCAAGTACTTCAAGATCCTCATGGTGCTCATATGAACAGGCACAATCAAAGCGTGACTGAGATACATCAATCTCTAGTTGGCGACTTTACAACGAATATCATATGGATTAAGAATACTGATCAGCGATACGGATTTGATATTTTTGGAACATCATGATGTCTTGCCGGCATCAATGAAAACTGCTGACCGCTTCTCTCTTGCAGGAAACTAGTCTATGTTTATGTATACTATGATTGTCTTTTTGAATTTGGTGCTAATGCTGTTATATGGAATATGGTATAGGTCTTTGGATTATGGACGCGGATATTCTTTAATGGACGACGGCTGAATTATGAATGACGGACCAGACGCTTGTGATGTACTTGTGTGCAAGCAGTTTTACTTTCCCCGCGTTTATATTCATCTGCATGCAATTCGCTATGTAATAATTTTCCGCATGCCGATGTTTTGTCTTAAAGAATTAATATGTATGTGTTCATTCAGGTTACTTTGCTTGTTATTAAGTCAATGTTTGTATTTTATCGTGGATTCCCGCACATTGCGGTTGTATTCATACCGTACCTGAAGCAAATATATATTACGTATTCTTTTCTGCTCGCTGATCGCACATACCACCTTATCTATTAAACTGTTTTACATCAGGATTTGTGTGTTTGTGACTCCTAAAAATTGAGTAGATCCATCTGGCCCCGAAGCGTCCTTTTATAAGTCTGTAGAGACCGTTAAAAATTACGTTATAGCCAAGGGATTTGTTGCTTCATTCTTTGTTGCACTTAGAATACAAGCGTCTAGTCCGTCATTCGCTATTCAGCCGTGGTTCATTAAAGAATTTTCGTGTAATTAGAAGTCACATTTATGGGTTGTATCCATTCGCAGCTCCTGATGAAAGGTTTGTGCAGGCTGAAGCCGCATCAGTCTAAGAGGGCCTTGCCCATCACACCTGGCCTGCTGTTGAAATTTCGTAAGTTTTTATATTTGAATAATCCATTCAGGCAAAGCTTTGATCCCATTTTCTATTACCCATTATTCTATTTAATGGCTAGAAAATCAAATCTGGTACCCGACAGCCTGCACTCCTTTGATGCTGGGAAACAGCATCAGCCCTAGTCATGCATGGTTCGTCTGACAAAGCCGAGCCATGACGAAGACGAATTCTTCAGGACTAAGATCAGTCGTTTATTAATAGACTTTCCGAGCAGCCTTCGTGACCTCATGACCTTTCCGAATATGCCCATATTTCAAACAATTAGAAGCAAGCGATGTGTCGTCTATTTCATCTCCTTTGAACTCAGGTTGTGAGTAGCCGTTATTGTTTTGACTGGAGAGCGCTTACGTTTCCTTTCAGCGAGCACATCTAAGATTCCCATTATAAAGTCGGTTTGTCTATGAACCCGGCGAAGCACGCTATAACGCCGTCCGTTCGTTGGCTGTTACTTTGTTCGAGTGATAACTATACTGATCTAATCTGAGTACAGGAGATGGTACGGAGTGTACGGAGTATACAGGCCTGCATTAATGGACGACGGCTGAATATTGAATGACGGACCAGACGCTTGTATTGTATGGAGGAATGGAAACAGCCGATCCGTGCTGGCATTTCTTTTGTAGCGAAAACGCCCTTTCGGTTTTAATTAAATGTTCTAAATTACAAGCGTCTGGTCCGTCATTCATAATTCTGCCGTCGTCCATTAAAGAATATCCGCGTTCATAATCCAAAGACCCATTCCATATTTCATGTAACAGTGTTAGCACCAAATTCAAAAGACAATCATAGTATACATAAACATAGGCTAGTTTCCTGCAAGAGAGAAGCGGTCAACAGTTTTCAACGATGCCAGCAAGACATCATGATGTTCAAAAAATATCAAATCCGTATCGCTGATCAGTATTCTTAATCCATAATATTCGTGGTAAAGTCGTCATCTAGAGAATGATATATCTCAGTCACCTTTTGATTGTGACTGTTCATATGAGCACCATGAGGATCTTGAAGTACATGGGTTCATACGGCCCCTAGCCCCGGGTCAAGCGGATTTAGGCACAAGTTACGAAACGTAACGCCATAGATCTTGCACGCTACGCTCGTATTTTGCTATCAGCATGCGATATGTATCGCCAAATTTGAGAAACTTTGAGTAGAGGCGCTTGGTGGTATGGCCCTGTTTTATAAGTTTCTGCAACAATGTTTTGTGACGTTGATTAATATCGTCACGTATAACACAGGATCTAGCAACATTCAATTTGGACAAAGAGATATTCGTGTTCCGATATTGTGCATCACTGGTTCTTCCTTGTGCCACTGAACGCCTACTACAATATGCTGCGTTTGGTTCCCGGACCGCCTTTTTCTCCGGCGTTTTTTGTTACAACCCCTCCCCCTCCTGGGATTACACATGTAACATATCCTGGGGTCCAAAAATTTATTAGAATTTTGGTGCTTAAAACGGGTAGGACACCACAATTATTCTCCTCTCATGGATTTCGATGAGGGCGTATCACTTGAACCTTCCAATGTCGGGTTCCTTCCGAGGTAATTCAGCTGGTCGGGGACAAGAGTTGTGACACTTACAAGAGTTACCTTAAAGGAATAACAAAGGGTGGCACCTTTAAGACTAACTAAGTTTCATGGTCACGAGCTTTCTCCGAAAGTGGATATCTGCTTCTTCGGGTGAAGTCAAGAGTTACCTTCTATTAGGACTTCAGAAGATGGTTCGAGTGTTTCGACTGATGCGGGAAGGCCATGTTATCTCTGACCAATGGATAAGTTATTAAGGTATGGATCAGTCGGGGTGTATTAATTAGGGGGTGTCACATTTTGACTAACCGTTTTGGGGGTGCCTGACATGTGGATTGATGGGCGTTATATAAGTTGTACAGGTACATTGTAATTGGTGATAGTAGGACATAATGCTGCACAATATTGTATGTATGAATATGAAAATCATAAAAACATGCCACGTGAATTTGTGCACGCAGTTTTATTGTTCTTGTGTTTATATTCATTGGCATGCAATTCGTTATAAAAGTAATACACTTCTGCATGCCGATGTTTTGTCTTTGTATGTTCAAGAATTAATATGCATGTGTTCATTCATGTTACTTTGCATGTAATTATACAGGTGTGTGTATTTTCTCATGGGTTTCCACCCATTACGGTTGGATATTATGTAGGCTAATTATTAAGTAAGGGATCCATCTGGCCCTGAAGTGTCCTTTCATATTCTACTCCCCTATATAATTTGAAGCAGTGTTTTTATTTTTATTTTAACAAATATGGGGTAAAAATCTGCAGATATATTTTGGTGACAAAAAAAAAGCAAACAATTTGTTTTGTTTTTTTCAATATTATTTTTTTTTAATTACATCATTATCGAATCAGCAAGTTACAGAGCACAATGGTACGGAGCCGTGGAAGGGACATGCGTTTTATTTATATTTTCACCCTTAGGAAAACAGAATTTTTTTCCTTTTTCTTTCAAAACTTGTGAAAAAGAAATTTTATTTATTTTTTCGGCTTGGAAAAGAGAATAATTTTCCTTTCAGTGAAAAAGGAATTTTATTTATATTTTCGGTCTTCGAAAAAAAAAAAAATCCTTTTTTATTTACGTCAGTGAAAAGGGATTTTCTTTTATTTTTCTGGCCGTCAAAATAACAGTTTTTCTTCTTTTGCATCAACTGAATTATCTCGGGCCCTTAGATAATTGCCCAATGAGAAAGCAGCATAGTGGGCTATGGTACGAGAATCGCAGGCTCTCATTGGTCAATTATCTTGGACCCCGAGATAATATCTAGGGCCCCGAGATAATCAGCCAATGAAAACTTTCCTTTAGTATCGTTTCCTTATAGAATTATCATCCATTTGCGGCGCCATGGATTTATCCAACAGGGAATCGTTGATTCGTTTGTATTTTGACTGTGGATTGATGTACAAAGACATAGTTGATTTAATGGCAGTTCAACGCGAAATGGCGGTCGGGTGAATAGGGGAGAATAAAAGCGGTTTTCATTGGCTGATTATCTTGGGGGCCCTAGATATTATCTCGGGGTCCAAGATAATTGACCAATGAGAGCCTACCATTTTCGTACCATAGCCCACTATGCTGCTTTCTCATTGGACAATTATCTAAGGGCCCGAGATAACTCAGTTGATGCGAAAGAAGAAAAAGTTTTATTTTGACGGCCAGAAAAATAAATAAAATTCCTTTTTCACTGACGTAAATAAAAGGCAATTTTTTTTTTTTCGAAGACCGAAAATATAAGAAAAAAATCCTTTTGCACTGATGAAGAAAAAGGAAAATTATTTTTATTTTCGAAGACCGAAAATATAAATAAAATTCCTTTTTCACTGAAAGGAAAATTATTCTCTTTTCCAAATCCGAAAAAATAAATAAAATATCTTTTTCACAAGTTTTGAGAGAAAAAGGGGAAATATTCTGTTTTCTTGAGAGTGAAAATATAAATAAAACGCATGTCCCTTCCACGGCTCCGTACAATAGAACATAAACCATATCTACATTTAATACCGGAGTGGCAGAATCCACTAGTTGATAATAAAAACTATTTTTTTTAGAATACCGGCACTGGTAAAACATATTTTTAGCACGAAATTTACGCAAGTAGCATAGGAAGCAAATTAAGGTTATTTGCTTCTGATAGCAAACGTTTTCTTAGAATTGTTTCACAAACTAGATCCATGGCGTCATTTCGTACCCAAACCACTTCGTACCCAACCACTTCGTACCCAGTCGTTTTCGTACCCTAACCTTTTCGTACCCTGACGTTTTCGTACCCTAACCTTTTCATACCATATACAATAAAACCTTTTCTGACTCAAGTGTATTCGTATTAAATATTGTGAACATGATAACTGAAGATATAAATTTAAAAAAATATACTGTTGGAGATGAATTTCCAACTAAAAATACTTTGTTTATACGACCGATACTACGGGAGAGTCGTACGGTCATCAGACGACTTCGTTCGTCCGTTCAGGGAGTGAATACTATTCACTTTGGTGTTCACGGACATAACATCTAAGATTTGTAAGCTGATTAAAAGTTCTTGACAATGATCAGATCAATCAGATAAAAAAAAATGAAACAAAGACCATTATTCAAGTTAATACATATTTTTTTTATTAGAATGCCGATCTCACATATAAAAATGATAAAATATACAACCGTAAATAATAAATTTGGTTTAAATAGTTTATTTGACGACAGGAGCGCAATAAGCCGAACTTATTAGTGCGTCTCCCAGTAAATGTACAGGAAATACATAGTGACAAATGCATAATATAGACTTATAAATATACGGAAGTCAAAGGGAATTAGATAAGATAAATGAATGAACAAAATACAGTTCAAAAGAAATATAAACTCAAATATCAAAAGAGTCAGAGAGCCCGGGGTGTCAGAAAAAGTAATATCGAGTGATCACAAAAGAGTAATCGATGGTCACGAATACATTGCCAGTTATTATGGCCATTTAATGATTGATTTGCGAAAAAGGGGATGCAATAGCAGGATTTAGAAACGTTTAGATTTAGTTACAAATTTACCTAGTGCCTTCTGTATTTGTATAATATTAGCGTGAATATCTTTATTGGTATCTGATAAAAAGTTATCAAATAAGTGTCGCTTTAGGTTATACTGCATCCGTTTCTCAGGCGACATAGAAAAATATTTTCTTTTCTAGGACACACATAGTACCACGGCGGCGGGATAAATATTTGTGTCATGTTCTGTAATTTTCGTTTAAAGACAGATAGATCACTTGACATAAGCTGTTTGAGTGTTGAATATAGCGGATTATCGCCGAGTATCGTGAATAGCAGTGGGTAAATCACCCTTATTGTAATGAACGATTAACGGGATTAACGGGAAAGGATTACGGTACCTCGTTAATTGTCTGATCACACATACATTTTTATGGACTGGTGAGTATTTTTCAAGTTTTAACACTCAATCGATACAAAATATCTGATCGTTTTAAAATTGATTATTTGGAAAATATAACATACGAAACAGATATTCTGAATCTTTCCAACAAGAACAGGGGGAGAATGGAAATGAAGCATGTTTTCTTGTGTCGTTTCCCGCCTACAAAAGGCACTGTGCTGCCGGTATGCCAAGTTGAGCCGTCGATGCAGTAGTCTTCGTAAGTTATGTGTATTTTTTGTCTAATATTTCTTAATTATTCTTCTATAAGTTACGCATAATTTCTACAATAATTATGCAGACATTCTGCTGTCTGGTAATATAGTTTATGATATAAGATAACTGATATAAGATATGGTACGAAAACGTTTGGGTTCGAAAACGTCTGGGTACGAAAAGGTTAGGGTACGAAAACGACTAGGTACGAAACGGTTAGGGTCGATTCGGTTTGGGTACGAAATGACATGTATCCATCCATGGCATAGTAAGTGTGGCTCGCCGCTGACGTTTCCATTGTCGATCGGCAGCATCTTGGAGGAGGTATATGATCTGCTTTCACAGCATATGCCTGGCTTATGGGATATTGGATGGTATTTTCAGTAGGCCTAAATTATGAAAATTAATAAATATAATACCAGTACATATTTTTTCAAATCGATTTAAAAAAAATATTTTTACTAAAAATATTTTTTTTTTTTTTTTTTTTTTTTAGTTTAAGCCTTGGACATACCACTAATTCTCTTATCTTTGACTCATTCCCATTGATGTGAACCCGATCATCTGGCTTTAAATTTGTGACCATACCATGACATCTGTGACATAGGAAAACAGTATACTACGTCATGGACACAGAGGCCAGGGTATGGTATAGCGAGTTTACATGGCTTCGTTCGTAGTAGGAACGAACGAAGCCATATAAACTTGGCTAGGTATGGTAAAAAATTTGAAACTGAAACCGTAACTCGGGTTGTGTTCGGCTTGACATCAATGGGAATGATTTTTGAATCAAAGATGACCTAAAAATTTAGCAAAAAAAAAAAATTCCTACGAAGTAGGCTACAGATCGCAAATTGTCCGGTAATGAGTGAGTCAGTCAGTCAGTCCATCCGAATCCTTTCGTCGGCAAAATAAGGAGAACCGTTAACATTAGAACCTTGATTTTTGGCATGAACGTGCATTAGGGCATTGTTACCAGCAAGTTCTGAGCTGATCGAATTCTGATGAAAATTTAATTTATAATTAATTTTTTATTATTTATTGATGACTCGAGTGCACTGTCATGCCCATCGGGAACCCTTGGCTGTATGCTTCACTGTGACTTTTAAGCGCCTGGGACTAACTTCGGCCGCCCAGCACTAAAGCAAAAAAAAAATGATGCGCCCAGCACTCGAAAATATCAGTAACTTTAATGGTACTTGCCAAAATATGTCGGCATTATACGTTTCCAGGTAGCTCCGCCATGTTTTCCCTAATAGTCCACGCCACGCTTCCCGAACATCTGCCGTAAATTGTTCGAAATATTTGGGAACCCTCGTGATCATGCTGGTCGCTGTTAGCCGGTGGTATTGCGGAAGGCTACCGAAATCCCAGAATCTCGCGTCAGGCGAGCTGTATATGCCACGATGCATGAAGGAAGCAAATCATTTGATCGGAGAATGGAGGTTGTTATTTCGTCTGCTGCGAAGTTTCACCGAGCCACGAATATCACTTGACATGTATTTTATAAATCATTGTCATGAAGCACCAAGCAACTTTGAAAAACTTCTTCTCACAGAAGCGTCAGAGGTCCAATGAAGGTAAATCTTTTGTTGGATTTCGGTGGTCGTTGTTGTTGTTCTAAAACGTCAGCTTCCAAAAAATATTTTAATTATATCTATATTAAAAGCACACATGCATGTGTGCGCTCGCTCGTACGTCGTAATCAGTCTATTAGATCTACATGTACTATAAGATATCTATAATATGGCTAGTTTAACAGTACACTTGAATCTAGTATTAAACTGGAGATTCCTGAGTAATCTATTTTTAGCCTAACTGACCATACATTGTAATGTTGACACACATTCCGATGGTATCCGTTTTCACTCATTTGCTGGTCTTGGAATTCCGTTGAGATTGAAGGCATATTATACTGCACGTTTTATATATCCAGCCTATACAACATTGCATAATTTCTTCAGTTCAGTCATTAGTTAAAAAAAAATGTTCTACCTCAAAAAGAAATAAAAAATGACTGGATTTTATGAGAGAAATTACTAAATTTAAACACAACAATGACCCTATTATCTGTTATTACTGAAGAAATCGATAATAAAATCATCGTTGTGTTTTAAATTCAGTAACCTATAACCAGTTGTTTATTTTTTTCGTGTGTGCTTTATTGTTCATTGATTATTATTATGTACTCTCTTCAGATGAGGTACCTTGAAGTTGAATGCCAAATAAATATATCCATGGAGAATGGCTCTCTAGTGATGCCTGATTTGATTCTTGCATTCTAACAAATCTCTGATCTTGACCTTTCTCACTTCAAATTTGTGTTTCTTTTTCAGTTTCCTGTCTTATGTGGGACTAGAAACATTTACTTCTCAACTGCTCTGACAGAGCACCATTCCCTACGCTAATTTAAAAAAAAAATCGCCTAATGCCGAGAGGGGGGGGGGGTACCCCGCTCTCTCGGACTCTCCCCCCAACACCTCGTGCTGTACTGCTGGGCTGATCAGTGTCCAGGGTAATAGAAACTGAGGGCGATAATAGTTGCTACGCTAACGACTCACCAGCGGTGACATCTGGAAAAGTTAATAGTTCCCACTGTCAATTTAGAGACGCTATATAAATTCTCTCATGGTAGCACACAGGGCCCCCAAGTCATCTCTCGAGTACACACTTAAATTATATCAAACCCTATTTCGTAGGTCCTGTGACATTAGTCACACTGCCATGTATATATTCCGTGTATTTATTAATTTTCATAATTTGTTGAAAATATACATATGCCTGCATCTTACACTCCAGGAACTATGCCTGGTTCGATATTATATTATATTATAATGAAGTAAATGATATTGAAAATGGTTTTTTTTTCCATAGTAGTAAAAAAAATACTGCATGAAATGATGGAGGGGAAACTTCCTTGTGGGCAAAATCCACATTCAGCATTTTGCTACAAATTATTAATTAACTTGTTAAATTATGTAAATATTTTCAATCGAAAACCCCGAGTTCAACATGCGTTAAAAGTATCGACGGGGTCCCCGAATATGCGTAGACTCTCCAGGAACTGCTTGCCACTCTATTGTTAGGGAACCTTAAATTTTAACAATTTACAAGAGCAGAGGAGGGTTCCCGAAACGACAATTGACAGGTGCGCGGGGGTGTGAAGGTGGAGACCACTTCCGATATGTTGACGGCTGCTGAAAATGAAGCTGACTATTTCTCCTTGTAAAACTTGCTAATTCATATGCGGCGAAGAAAAATGAAGACAATGACGAGCTGTAATGACAGAACCAGGCTAAAGGATCGTATTCTAGCTAATGTGGCCAAGGCCATCAAATCGGTAAGATTTGGGAAGAGAGAGAGAAGACTGTCTGCCTGCGCCTATTCCGCTCAGCTGGTCCATGGTCGCGTGCGTTATTTATGAAAATCACATGACTGTTTATCATGAACAGCATACATGAATTTTCTTTGTGTTTTGTTGCAGAGGGACCAGATTCGTTTTGAAAGTAGCAAATATATACCATATTAAGGAAATTAAACCCCCAAAAATAAATGTGGAAAGCCCCTAAATCGTAGACGAATAAACAACAGGAAAACTGCTATTGAATAAAAAAAAAACAACAACAACAAAAACAAAAACATACTGTCTGAGTGTCGTTTATTAACCAGAAATTCTCAGAACCGCTAGGCTATTCTCAGTCCAATATTATTTGACTGGGATACATCCGGTCATCTTTTAAAATGTTGTCTACTGGTCCGTCTCTAGCTAAATAATATATACGAATCACCCACCTCTGAAACTGCCTTACATCTGATCTCTATCCCCTCCTGCGCACTATTTTAAAATCTTGCGCACTAAAATGAAATAGTAACGAATATATCGCCGTCTGAATTCTTCAGTCGACAACTTCCACTTTATACGCGCCATGTTCAATTGCAAACGGCCAGCACACATATACTGTGACGTCACCAACATGGCGTGTAGAGAGTTGAAATTGTTGACTGGAAAATTCAGACAGCGATATATGCGTCACTATTTCACAATAGTGTGCAAGATTTTAAAATAGTGTGCAGGAGGGGATAGAGATTAGATGTACAGCAGTTTCAGAGGTGGGTGATTCGTTATAAAATTATCTAAAACACTCGCTGTAGGTGACTGGGGCCGACCTATAGACCTCATACTCGTGAGGGTTATATATTATTTAGCTAGTCCGTATCTAGTCCAATACAATGGGTGACTGGCACAGGTGCTTCTATCTACCATTCTATGTTCCACCCCCAAGACTAGGGTTGGGGGTGGAACATAGAACGGTAGATTATAGAAGCACCTGTCGTGACTGGCAGCCTTTCTTTCATTATTTGGATGCTCGATTGGGCTTTACAGTCCCTGGTAACCATGGTAAATAAGCCAAGTCCAGATGTAGGAATCTTGTTCCGGAAAGACCTTTGAAAATGATGAGATTTTGAGAAAATAAAGAATTGAGAAGCACACACACAATGATTTACTGATGATTCAGCACACAAAATTAACACCACCCACACAGTAACATCTGGGCCATTCTAGGTAAATATCCATCCATGAAGACTTCAGACTTCCAAATTTTCACATCACCGTAAATCCTTCAGAAGGCAATGTCTACTTATTTACAATATTGCCCGTACAGCATTCTGTGTGGTTATGAGAAGTACATGAAAGCACGTCTAGACGAATGGATCTTCCAAGAATTATAAAAAAGGAGACCACAAAACTTTCCACTGAATTGTAGCAGATTTGCATAATTCTTACGTCCATTTGTAGCTATAATTTGGGAAAACCACCATGTGAAAGCTTATAAATAACTTGACAAATTTCTAAGTGCAATCCATCATTTTGGAGGATGTGAATAATTGCATTCCATCAGTGTGAAAAAGCTTGTAAAAGTTTAATATTAATTGCTTCCGCGTGGTCACGTAAACAGCTATTAAGTTATACTAATATCATATGGGACATCAGCTGGAGATGCTTGTTGAGCCAATCTCCAAAGTGGTATTTTTTCATTTCAAATGAAAGCATTTTCCAATTAAACCTTGAAAAAATAGTGGAAAATTTCCCTGACCTGTACTGGAGAGAAAAATAAGTTCAATTTTGAGTTTGCAGCCTCACTCAGACATTCATTGACTTGTTTTACAATTTCAGTCTGGTTAGAGACATATGTGCATATCTAGCTGCTGACTTGAAATATGGAGCATGCTTATTAAAAAAAAAAACTAAAAAAAACAAGACAGGTTTTGACCATTCTTCAATACCTCTACAACCGGTAAAACTTCCACTTGAGAACATTGGTGACCATTGCATGATATAATATACCGGTACATGAATATACATTGTTCCTTCTACATTGTTTACTCCTAAGTTTTCTATTATCATGAGTGTGTAATATCATATGATCACAATATAATATTGATGATTTTATATACATAAATTTACATGTATAATTACATAAAACAGTGTAATATCAGGAAGATTTATTGCTATGAAACTTGTACTACATTTTGTCTCACTTTCACATTTACAGATCCAGGAGTGTCAGATTTTGCGAGGAGAAGAGTCTATTGTCCTAACCAACACAGATTGGCAGTGTCACAAACTTTGTGAACACATCGATCACGCCTTCCTACATGGGTAATAATGCCGCCTAGAAATGTATTGTTCAGCAGTCATTTGGTGCAATAAACTGATGCGATAGGTGCTTTTCATTTTATCTAAATTTAGCGAATTTGCAGTCTTGTCCATCATGTGTCCCGATGAGTCACTTTTGTTGAATGCTCGAAATAGGCTAGCTATGAAAAAGTTTATGTTGGCATAAATATTTGCAATGGTTGGGGAAGAAACAATCAGTTTTGCTGAAAATTTATTATACATTATAGCAATTCCATTAATTCGTGAAGCATTCATGTATATTATATCTTCTTTACAGGCTTCGTCATGTGACCAATGGGTACTGGAAGGTGGTAACAGACTTCACTAGAACAGGAGCTGTGAAAGAGATCAAAGGCTTGAAGAATGTCACAACTGACTTGGGTAGAGGTATGATTCAACATTTAGTGGTCTGATTGAATTGATTCCAAAAATTACATGAAAATAAAGCAAGATATATTCAAAGCTGAATTAGTGAAAAGAAAGTAGTTAAAGAAATATTGAGAGAATTTTTGAGAGGAAGAATAATTTAGCCGTTGGTGCGAATCGAACCTACGACTCTCTAATCAGTAGATTTGCACTTACCATCTGAGCTGTGCCAGCCCATATAGATAATACCCATGTGAATCGTCCCAGTGAAGTCTAATCCTTTCTTTCTGTGTTACCATATTGCAATTTCTATATTATAAAGCCAGTTGCACACATTGCAACACAGAGGGAAAAGATTGGCCTTCATTGGTACGATTTATTTGGTATTAACTATGGGCCGTCATAGCTCAGGTGGTAAGAGCAATTCTATGGATTGGAGAGGTTTGATTCCCTGTGAAAGCTAAATTATTCTTTCTCTCAAAATACTTCATGCCAAATTGTCATTTCTACAGAAATATTGAGGTTGACATAGCTGTTCTATCAGTCTTTCCCTGTATTGATTGGTAACCAAATAATTGCTGATTGCTATGGCGATTTGGCCGAGCTGCATGATTGTTTAGTATAATGAGTATAATGTGGATATATTATCACAGGAAGAGCTTGGTTATATATAGCCCTGAATGAGAGCCTGTTGGAAAGCTACATGCGATGTTTCATGGAGAACAGCCGTTACGTGAAGAAGTACTATGTAAAGGAAGCCCTTGTTTTGGATCAACAGGTGAGGATCGAATCGAAGAATGTTTAATATTCCTGGATACCATTCATCTAACTGGGACTTTCACTGCCATGTCTGATGAATTCTAGTGATCGGTGCTCTCACAGCATCTCTCAATCTACATACATGTGTATTTGATGTGTTTCAAGTACTTTCAATGATGTTAAAGGAGTACTTACCTTATTCCTACGAAGTAGGCTACAGATCGCAAATTGTCCGGTAATGAGTGAGTCCATCCGAATCCTTTCGTCGGCAAAATAAGGAGAACCGTTGACATTAGAACCTTGATTTTTGGCATGAACGTGCATTAGGGCATTGTTACCAGCAAGTTCTGATCTGAAATAATTTTGATTTAAATTAGATTGATAATTAACACTTCAGTATATTGTTATAGATATCTGTGAACTGTAGCCTTTAACGTGTATCCTATTTCACATTGGCCACATCAGCTTCAAATTCAGGTCAAATTACCCACAGCTAAAAATACCCTGTCCCACTGTATGTCTTTGTACCGGTTATGCCCAGGAGAATGACATAGAATCATTATTATCTTGTGCAGAGAAGGTGTTGGTCTTGAGTTGAATTACCGTAAACTACATAAATGCTACCTTTCTACTATAGTACTATATATAAAAAATTGTTGTATTCTTGGGAAAATAATGCGATTCAAAAAGTTGTTTTGATCCTGGACAAGGGCCCTGAAAACCATTAAAGATATGTAAATGTATTTTCACACGTAAAGCTTGAAATCTACTGAACCTATATTATTCAATCTGTTTCCTTTAATTAAAAAATTGTAAAATTAAATCGGCGATCGTTATTTATTTTTGGAATGAAGGCGCATTAGGAGACTGTTACCAACAAGTTCTGAGCCGACCTACTTTTGATGAAAATTTCTGGTGATTTTTGATGAAAATCACTGGCGATTCTGACTTGGGCGGTGCCCATCTTAATACAGGCAGGATTTCAACTGGGGGTGGGGATTTCCAAGAGTTCAGTTCGCGTTCGAGTCCTAATGCCTACTGTACTTCGTAGGTCCTGTGACGTTAGTCACACTGCTCATGTTTTATATTGGCTCCTATTACAAAGGTTAGATTCTTAAAGAAATATAACCAACAATTTAACTGTTGTTGAGGGCGACAATCTATTATTTTTATTACAATTTGTGAAGCCATGTTTCCGCTTTGAGGTCGACGTGGGCGCCGCCATGTTGCCTGTGGGATGACGTCAGCATTCAGGACAACGTCACGGCTAACGCTTGATCCAGGGACGATCCAACTACGGAGATTTGAATTACTCCGAGTAAGAGTTCAATTCGAGAATAAAACTGGCACGGCAAATCCAACGGGGATAATTCCGAAAAGGAAAGTGGTTTAGGTTATCTCCACCATATGAATAATTTCTTCTCCAAGTCTTTCAACTGAGACTTGCCCGATTCAATTTGGACAAAATTTGAAGCTGAGCGTTAAACTAAAGGAGCGTCCTCTGCAATTGTCCAGTGATTTGAGTTGAACGACGATGCTTCTAAGTTCGTAAACATTTTCATGATTACACTTCAACTACTAAAATCAACTAGAATGTCAGTGGATTTACTCGGTTCCTTCTCGTGCGAATTATCGGCATGTCCAACACGATCAACCTTAAATCTCCATGACGTTGTGACGTTTTTAGATGAGTATACATTCACTTCCGCTCATCTAAAAACGTCACGCAGTGCTGCAATGGCGGCGCCCAGTGCACGCCGTGGCGAGCAACAAAATATTCAATATTTCTTTTATTTCGCATTCTATCAACCGTTGAACGTAAGTTTAATATAATAAGGTTTGGAATACGATTGCTGATAAATATAGTCACACTCAAAAATAAGGTAAGTACTCCTTTAAGGACAATTATCATGATTATGGTAATCTCTTGTGTGATTTGAGGTAATCCTGGAAATGAAAATTTACATGTCAGTTTTCATACAGTCAAGGAGCCTCTTTCCTCCACGTCACTCCTCCCCAGTCTTGCTAGTTAAACTGATATATAGAATAAGTCAGAAATATTCCCATTTGGAATATTCCTATATAGAACTGTATTTTTCCAAATTCATGTAGGATTCTGTTTTATATCACAGTTTGATCAGGGCACTGTGTTGGAAAATTCCCAGTACCTGTATTTCCCAGGATTTTCAAGTCAAATTATTCATGAATCAGAAAGTTGTTTTGAAGACTGCCGTTATTAAGATTACTCCAGTAAGATCATCGTTTAACTGATTGTATATGTTACGGTTATTCCCCTAATAATTCAATCACTGGAAGTTCACTTTTCAACTCTGTAATTCAAACACAGAGATAAAAGTAACATTTTAACTCTTCCTTCAAACTGAAGAAAAGTCATATAATGACAAAATATGACACTTTGTAGCAGGCACCATGAAGAATATTGCCAGATATAAGCCATTTTTGCTGCACTTCCGGTGATCGAATTATTAGGGGAATTACCGTAGGTATCATACACTATATATTATCATGAAACCTGGGAATACAGATTGAGCATGGGACCAGGCAAAGCATTTGTTTCTGGCGGCACAGCACCGCCGGATATCTGAATTCAGTTAACATGGGAGCGGCCATCTAGATATTGGACGAGTAACAGGTGTTTTCTAGAGTCATATTTCGCAGACGTGCTGTGGAGTGATCCAACTAGTTTCATATCGTAGAACGACAGGATTGTATCACCCGTTCATGGTTAACACATTAATATTAATTCTGTTATAATGAATTCATCGAATAAATGTCCTTTAGTACTATTTTTATGGCTGAGAGACCAAATCGATGACCATACATGAGCAAGTTATTCACCTGTACGTCTGCAGCAAAATGTGTGAGATTGAACTGCGAGTTACTAAAAACTCGAAACAGTAAAACACGCGGATCGGATTGATGTGTAGAGAAAGTCGATCTAGGCTTAATTTACAATGACACACATCAATAAAGAAATAGTGGCTTGATGATGGGTCCCATATGATGCCACAGCGCGAAGTCTTACATCAGGCTATGTGAAGGGACTTAATACGTTAACCAGACATTACTTTTAAAGTCATATTTCGACATGCAGTTCATATGCACATTTTGCCAGCAAGCACTTAACTTCCGGCTAACCCCACACTTTCCAGATGAGTCCTTGCGCGAACTACATTAGTCAAACCTTTAATGAAAACAAACAAATCGACGCTTTTTTTAACCATAATGGTGCATTGTGACCTGTATTCAGGAGTTGCTCATGTAATCGGCTTGTAATACGCAGATTATAAGCTACAAACGTTTCCGTCGGCATTGATGCATCAAGTTTTCTTGTTTTGACTGTCAGTTTTCTGAGGTTTTGCAATTAGTGGTAGCCAGGAGCAAAGTGAGCCAAAGAATTCTGTTGGTTTTGATGGGATTTCATTTTTTCCAGGTGTCTGTATTCACAGGTTTAACTGTATTAGATATCATGCATTACTGTGCATGAATGGCCTTCACTGTCACTCATGTGAATAAGAATGTTTAATTTAAAATTTTTTTTATCTATTTTTTTTTCTTTTTTTTCCAGAGGCTCAATGTCCTAATCACACTTACATCTGGTCTGGACTTCGCTACGTTCAAGTTGGAATATGTAAGTCTTTTATATATTATAATGATTACAATAGAATAGAATTTATTGTACAAAGTTGCTCATTTGGATATATGTTTTATTGCATTTACGCCATGACCTGGCTACGGCAATACAAATATGTAAAACAACAATATCACCTATTAAAAACAGATCCAAAACATTTTCTCAGCACTTAAGAGAAACAGGTCTCTCCATTTATGCAGCTACATATAAAACAATAAACCTTATCATGTATTAAAAACAATTTCTCATGCTACTCCTTGCATCAATATTACATACTGGTAAATTCAATACACTTGCCCAGAGTTCTTGGCAACCAGCAATATATTTCCCAAGCAGACTAATGAAGGCTGGGACCAAACAAAACAGCAGCAAACTGAGGCCGTTTAGGTCATGACCTTCGTCTATTACCAATAGTAGTATGAACTCAAAGATCTTCCCTCAAATGTTCATATTCTGGGCATTTAATAATATAATGCTCTTCTACTTTGATGGTACAAAATAGACACCATCGCTGGTCTGGTGATTTGTGTTTATATCTGCCACTCTCAGCCCATTGGAATGTGGTAAAAATTATTATGAAATAAGAAACATCAAATCTTCAACTACGGACACCATTCCTCTGAAATGGATGGAAATCAGACTTTAGAAATGGAGGGGGCTCCTAAAGTGGATTGTGTATTGTAAATTTGGAGAGGGATTGTGGGGATGTATGAAATAAGTTCTCACACTTCTTATATTGACCAGCAGGATTGTCCCTACAATTATAGTATGTAACTTTTATTGTAAGGAAATATCTCCAGAAATAACATTTATTTTGTGAAATATTTGTTATACTGTTTCTTTGATAGGACCTGCCCTATTTAGATTTGAGCAGTCACCCTGCCCGGCCAAGGACAGTATCCCAGACCTCCTCAGTGGATGAAGATAAGGTCTCCTTATGTAGCATGGAGAGCAGCTCATCAAATGCCAGCTCTTTTATGAGTGTTAGTCTTTCTTTTTAGTGAAATGAATCTTCGTTTCTATTTTATGCCATAAGCCATTATATTGTTATATTCACTTCACTATCAAAACATAATCTTGTTTCTGTTTGCTAAATTCGTTTTATAGACATTTACATTTTATTCCCCAAAACCCTTTTATAGACTTTTATATTTCATTCACAAACACCCTGAGATAGCTAGCAGTGACCAGTTCGAAACAAACTTCAAAATTATGACTTTCCTACCCCAGTCAATCTTTACATTTTTCGGGGGGAGAAGGGAATGATTGTAATTTACATATTTGTAGGCTTGAAGTAATTCAGAGTAAATT